>ML098079.1:0-19271 GCA_003697995.1 Taxidea taxus jeffersonii | reverse complement strand
TATATATATATATATATATATAACATCTTTTTATTTTGTGAGTTCCTTAGCTGATCTTTTACAGATTTTTAAAAAATCTGATTTGTTGCTTTTGTATTTGCTACTTTCATACTGTGACTTCTCATGTTTCCTTTCTGCTTAAAGAGTCACCTTTAATATTTCTTGCAGGGCCAGTTTAGTGGTCATGACCTCCTTTAGTTTTTGATTGTTTGGGAAACTCTTTATCTCTCCTTCTATTGGCTGCATATTTTTCCCATTCAGCATTTTGAATATATCCACTTTCTTCTGACTTGCAAAATTTCTTATGAAAAATCTGCCCTTTGCCACATAGGGTTTTTTGTGTATGTGTATGTAACTCTTTTGTCTTGCCACTTAAATTTTTTTCTCTTTATCACTACCATTTTGCCATTTTAATTATGTCATGTGTGAATCTGCTTTGTTTATTTTGTTGCGAGTTGTCTGTGCCTCCTGAATCTGGATATCTGTTTCTTTCCCCAGATTATGGAAGTTTTCATCTGTTACTTCTTCAAATAAATTTCCTATCCCCTTTTTTTCTCTTCTCTTATAATATGAACATTATTACATTTCATGCAGTCACTGAGTTCCCTATCATCATTTATCTATCTTCTATTCAGCTTGATTACTCTTCATTACTCTATCTTCTAGGTCATTAATTCATTCTTCTGCTTTTTCCAGCCTGTTGTTCATTCCAATAAGCATGTCTCTCATTTCATTTATTGGACCATTCATCTTTGCTATAATATTCATTATATCTGTGTTAAGGGTTTTATGGATGATTTACACTCTTTTCTGAAGTGCAACAAGTATCTATGCTCATTATTTTATTTTTTTTTCATTTTGTTTTATTTTGTTTCTTTTCAGTGTTCCAGCATTCATTGTTTATGCACCACACCCAGTGCTCCATGAAATACATGCCCTCCATAATACCCACCACCAGGATCACCTAACCCCCCTCCCCTCCAAAACCCTCAGTTTGTTTCTGAGTCCACAGTCTCTCATGGTTGGTCTCCCCCTCCAATTACCCCCAACTCACATCTCCTCTCCATCTCCCAATGTCCTCAATGTTATTCCTTATGCTCCACAAGTAAGTGAAACCATTACTTTAAATTCTTTATCAGAAATAATTTATGTTTTGCTTAGATCTCTGGCTGTGGCCTTGTCCTGTTCTTTAATTTTTCAAATTCCTCTATCTTCTCATTTTGTTAAAAAGACCAAGACACAACAGCTGAGAGCCACAGCACACATTGGAGAGACTCCCTGAGTAACAGGCCCTTGGGAACAAGGGACACTACAGAACACTATAGGGCACTATAGAACCTCTTCATAAAGCGATTACTCTCAAGAACAGAAGACAGAGCTGATATCTTAACATAAAAATGGGCACAGAGATGTAGGAGAAAAACTGAAATCTTTCCTGCTAAGGTCAGGAACACGGCAGGGATGTCATTATGATCACTGCTATTCAACATAGTACTAGAAGTCTTAGCCTCAGCAATCAGACAACAAAAAGAAATTAAAGGCATCCAAATAGGCAAAGTAGATGTCAAACTATCACTCTTTGCAGATGATATGATACTATATGTGGAAAACCCAAAAGGCTCCACTCCAAAACTGCTAGAACTTGTACAGGAATTCAGTAAAGTGTCAGGATATAAAATCAATGCACAGAAATCAGTTGCATTTCTATACAGCAACAGTAAGACAGAAGAAAGAGAAATTAAGGAGTCAGTCCCATTTACAATTGCACCCAAAACCTTAAGATACCTAGGAAGAAACCTAACCAAACAGCAAAGAATATATACTTAGAAAACTATAAAGTACTCATGAAAGAAATTGAGGAAGACACAAAGAAATGGAAAAATGTTCCATGCTCAGGGACTGGAAGAATAAACATTGTGAAAATGTCTATGCTACCTAAAGCTATCTACACATTTAATGCAATGCCTATCAAAATTCCATCCAATTTTTCCAAAGAAATGGAACAAATAATCCTAAAATTTATATGGTACCAGAAAAGACCTCGAATAGCCAAAGGAATATTGAAAAAGACAGCCAAAGTTGGTGGCATCACAATTCCAGACTTCAAGCTCTATTACAAAGCTATCATCATCAAGACAGTATGGTACTAGCACAGAAACAGATACATAGATCAGTGGAACCCAGAGATAGAGATAGAGAGCCCAGAAATAGACCCTCAACTCTATGATCAACTAATCTTCAACAAAGCAGGAAGGAAACTCCAGTGGAAAAACCACAGCCTCTTCAACAAATGGTGTTGGGAAAATTGGACAGCCACATGCAGAAAAATGAAATTGGACCATTTCCTTACACCACTCATGAAAATAGGCTCCAAATGGTTGAAGCACCTCAATGTGAGAAAGGAATCCATCAAAATCCTTGAGGAGAACACAGGCAGCAACCTCTTCAACTTCAGGTGCAGCAACTTCTTCCTAGGAACATCACCAAAGGCAAGGGAAGCAAGGGGAAAAATGAACTATTGGGACTTCATCAAGATCAAAAGCTTTTGCACCGCAAAGGAAACCGTTAACAAAAGCAAAAGACAACTGACAGAATGGGTGAAAATATTTGCAAACGACATATCAGATAAAGGGCTAGTATCCAAAATCTATAAAGAGCTCAGCAAACTCAACATCCAAAGAATAATCCAATCACAAAATGGGCAGAGGACATGAACAGACATTTCTGCAAAGAAGACATCCAGATGGCCAACAGACACATGGACCATATCTTCTTTGTCCATTCCTCTTTTGAAGGGCATCTTGTCTCTTTCTACAGTTTGGCGACTGTGGCCATTGCTGCTATGAACATTGGGGTACAGATGGCCCTTCTTCTCACTAAATCTGTATCTTTGGGGAAATACCCAGTAGCACAATTGCAGGGTCATAGGGTAGCTCTGTTTTTAATTTTTTGAGGAATTCCCACACTGTTTTCCAAAGTGGCTGCTCCAACTTGCATGCCCACTAACAGTCTAAGACGGTTCCCCTTTCTCCACATCCTCTCCAACACACATTGTTTACTGTCTTGTTAATTTTGGCCATTTTAGCTGGTGTAAGGTGGTGTCTCAATGTAGTTTTGATTTGAATCTCCTGGATGGCTAATGATGATTAACATTTTTTCATGTGTGTGTTAGCATTTGTATGTCTTCTTTGGAGAAGTGTCTGTTCATATCTTTGGAAGCAGACAAGTTCTTATTAGTGAAGTGATCATGTAACTCAGTGCCTAGGCAGTGGGAAACATCATCTCTGTAAATGTTGAAGCTAAAATATTACAAGAGTTATAGAAAGTCTTGGGTTATAGAGGTAAGAGAAATTTAGACCACAACTAAGACTCAGATCTTTAAAGAATAAAAAGACATGTCCAGGAATGTAGACAGTTGTTGTAGTAAGGGGCTGGTGGGGCATTCCAATGACACATTCTATAAAACAGCTGAAATTCTTAAGGGAGGGGAGAAGATGGCAGTGGAGAATAAGGAGAATACCTTTCCAAACTCTCAGCAGGACTAATTACATAATTTGTGGAGGCCTGTGAAAAATGAACGTGTGGGGCTCCTTGTTCAAAAAGCAGGAAAAAGTGATGTTAACAATACTAAAATATAAAGCTTTTTCCTTTCTTTTGTAGTCTCTTTCTTGTCACAGTATTTCAAAATTGCTACTTAATGTCATTATTCTAAGTAAGGAAAAATAAAAATTTAAATTATTAAGATGAAAGTCACCACTCATCTTTATTGTGAAGCATCATTTAATTTTTTTAATTTTAGTTTTTAAATAATTTTTTATTATATTATGTTAGTCATCATACAGTATATCATTAGTTTTTGATGTGTTCTGTGGTTCATTGTTTGCATGTAACACTCAATGCTATGGCAGTATGTGCCCTCCTTAATACCCATCATGGGGCTCACCCATCCCCCCACTTCACTCCCCTCTAAAACCCTCATTGATTACTGGAGTCCATAGCCTCTCATGGTTCATCTCCCCCCTTTTATTTCCCCCTCTTCATTTTCCCCTTCCTTCTCTTTATCCCTTAGTATCCATGTATACTTTATGATCCACAAATAAGTGACATGATAATTGTCTTTTTCTGTTTGACTTATCTTAGCATAATCTCCTCCAGTTCCATCCACATTTATGTAACTGGTGGTTATTCATTCTTTTTGATGGCTGAGTAATATTCCATTATATATATATGGACCATATCTTCTTTATCCATTCGTCTGTTGAAGGACATCTCAGCTCCTTCCACAGTTTGCCTATTGGGGACATTTCTGCTATGAACATTGGTGTGAATGTGTCCCTTCATTTAACTACATCTGTATATTTGGGGTAAATACCCAGTAGTGCAATTGTAGGGTCATAGAGTAGCTCTATTTTTAACATCTTCAGGAACTTCCACACTGTTTTCCAAAGTGGCTGCACCAACTTGCATTCCCACAACAGTGTAAGAGGGTTCCTCTTTCTTCATATCCTCTCCAATATTTGTTGTTTCTTGCCTTGTAAATTTTTGCCATTTTAACTGGTGTAAGGTGGTATCTCAATGTGGTTTTGATTTGAATCTCCCTGATTGCTAAAGATGATGAACATTTTTTCATGTGTGTGTTAGCCATTTGTGTGTCTTCTTTGGAGAAGTGTCTGTTCATGTTTTCTGCCCATTTCTTGACTGGGTTATTTGTTTTTTGGGTGTTGAGGTTCATAAGTTCTTTACTGATTGTGGATACCAGTCCTTTATTTGTAATGTCATTTGAAAATATCTTCTCCCATTCCATTTTGTTTTGTTGATGGTTTCCTTTGCTGTGCAGAAGCTTTTTATCTTGATGAAGTCCCAAAAGTTCATTTTTGCTTTTTTCTCCCTTACCTTTGGAGACGTGTTTTGAAATAAATTGCTGTGGCCAATCTCAAAAGTGTTACTGCCTATGTTCTCCTCTAGGATTTTGATGGATTCCATCCATTTAGAGTTTGTCTTTGTTTATGGTGTAAGAGAATGGTCCAGTTTCTTTCTTCTGTGTATAGCTATCCAATTTTCATAGCACCATTTGTGGAAGAGACTGTCTGTTTTCCACTGGATATTTTTTCCTGCTTTGTCGAAGATCAGTAGACTGTAGAGTTGAGGGTCCATATCTGGGATCTCTACTCTGTTCCATTGATCTGTGTCTGTTTTTGTGCGAGTACCATGCTTTCTTGATGATCACAGCTTTGTAATATAGCTTGAAATCAGGCATCGTGATGTCCCCAGTTTTTTCTTTTTCAACATTTCTTTGGTTATTTGGGGTCTTTCCTGGTTCCACACAAATTTTAGGATTGTTTCTTTCAGTACTTTGAAAAATGCCATTGGTATTTTGATCACATTGAAAGTATAGATTGCTCTGGGCAACAGAGACTTTTTTTTTTGTGAATTTATTCAATTTTTATTGCTAGACTGAGACAGAAAAATACCTTAAAAATAATTCGTATTGCAAAGATGCAGCTTCGGGTGAAAGACACCATGGACATCAGTTAGTCTGACTTACAATATTATTAGTGATCAATGTCTTCTGACATATAAGAGAAATTCCATGTTCAGAAGAAGACATCCATTTCTAATGTATTAGTCAGAAGATGTCTTGTATCAGTCACTAGATCTGATTATATCTTGAGCCTGGAATTTGGGATAGTCTGGTCTGGGATTGCCATGCTCTATCCTTTATTTTTTATTTTATTTTTTTGAAAACATTAAAAAATTAAAAAAATTTTTTTTAATAAACACATAATGTAACCCCACTACCCTCTCCTGACACCCCTCCCCCAACCCCCTCAGTTTGTTTTATGACATTAAGAGTCTCTTTTGGTTTGTCTCCCTCCTGATCCCATCTTGTTTCATTTATTCTTTCCCTACCCCCTTAACCCCCACCCCCCGGTGCATCTCCACTTCTTCATATCAGGGAGATCATATGATAGTTGTCTTTCTCCGATTGACTTATTTTGCTAAGCATAATACCCTCTAGTTCCATCCATGTCGTCGCAAATGGTAAGATTTCATTTCTTTTGATGGCTGCATAGTATTCCATTGTATATATATATATACCACCTCTTCTTTATCCATTCATCTGTTGATGGACATCTAGGTTCTTTCCATAACTTGGCTATTGTGGACATTGCTGCTATAAACATTCGGGTGTACGTGCCCCTTCAGATCACTATGTGTGTATCTTTAGGGTAGATACCCAGTAGTGCAATTGCTGGGTCATAAGGTAGCTCTATTTTCAACTTTTTGAGGAACCTCCATGCTGTTTTCCAGAGTGGTTGCACCAGCTTGCATTTCCACCAACAGTGTAGGAGGGTACCCCTTTCTCCACATCCTTGCCAGCATCTGTCATTTCCTGACTTGTTAATTTTAGCCATTCAACAGAGACATTTTAATAATGTTTATTCTTCTGGTCCATGAGCATGGAATGTTTTTCCATCTTTTTGTGTCTTCTTCAATTTTTTAAATAAGTGTTCTGCAGTTCCTAGAGTAAAGATCCCTTACCTCTTTGGTTAGGTTTATTCCAAGGTATCTTAAATATTTTTGTGTTATTATAAGTGGAATCAGTTCCCTAATTTCTCTTTCTACAGTTACATTGTTAATGTATAGAAAAGGAACTGATTTCTGTGCATTGATTTTGTATTCTGCCACATTACTGAATTGCTGTTTGAGTTCTAGTGATTTGGGGGTGGAGTCTTTTGTTTTTTTCCACCTAAAGTATCATTTTCCACGTATGAAGAGAGAGAGTTTGACTTCTTTTCCAATTTGAATACCTTTTATTTCTTTTTGTTGTCTGATTGCTGTTGCTAGGACATCCAGTACTATGTTGAACAATATTATAGAGAGTGGGGATCCCTGTCGTGTTCCTGATCTTAAGGGAAATGTTCTCAGCTTCAGTCTCATAATCTGAATCATTATTTTAAATGCAAATATGAGAGCATTAACATGTAGGTAGAATCAGGAAAGTTGTACAGTTTGTATTCTGCAGTTCATACATGCATGTGGATTTTGTTCTTACTAGACAATGGAAACAGTTGCATGAAACTAACTTAAATGTTTTTTTACTTTTTGATACAGGCACATTCTACTAACACTCTGCCTTCTCCTTACGATGAGTGGGTCACAAAGAATGGCAGGCCCACGTATTGTACCCATTCCAACTATAGTTGAGAACATTGCTTCTCAATGTTGCAAATCTTTTTTTAACCAAAGATCACAATGAGTTTTGGCTTCATAGCAACCCTTGATAGCAGACCATTCTGCTGCAAATCAATGGTCATTGCTTCGGTCGTGGGAAGCTGGCAAATGTAAAAGAATAAAATGGTAATGGTTAGAAATGTAATCCAAAGAGTGGGACCCTGTAACTTTTTAAATTTCACTTTCAATTACTTCATTACTTTCAATGAGTAATTGTTCTCATTTTTATAATAAGTATTATTATTTTCTCATTGCAAAATTATTAATTTGCTGGATGCAAAAACCCATAAAACCATAACATAGTAAAAAAAAAAAAGGAGAAAGTCCTTACCACACAGAAGTGGTCATGTTTTGGAGGCTGGGTCTTTTTGGTCTTCTGTTCTATGCATATGCTATGTATATATTTATTTCAAGAAAAATATCCACCTCTATCAGTGCTTTTTCTGTATCCTTAATATTTCCCACTATAAATCAGTACCCTTTTATTGCATTTTTAGTTGCACTGTATTTTATACTATGCACATATTGCAACTTACTTAACTAATTCTTTCTTGTTGAATACTTAGGTCATGACTAGTGTGAAATCTGCTACAATGTTCATCCTTAAGAGTTGAGCATACACTGTTTCCCATGTGATCTTAGAATGCTAGAACACTGGAAGGGCCCCATTATAAGAGGCCAAAAAATAACAAGGGTAGAGAGAGACTGACTGGATTCCATATGGATTCC
Organism: Taxidea taxus jeffersonii; assembly: GCA_003697995.1. Classification (NCBI taxonomy): domain Eukaryota; kingdom Metazoa; phylum Chordata; class Mammalia; order Carnivora; family Mustelidae; genus Taxidea; species Taxidea taxus. The sequence continues at coordinate 11,306 of ML098079.1, read as the reverse complement.
TCAAGGTGCAAACAATATTCCCAGTTTTCTTTTCATCAACAGTGCTTTCTTTCTAACTGATCTAGTGAGAAGAGTGACAACAGAACATGCAGCTAGAGAACAAAGACGGTGGGCTGACCTCTGGTGTGCTGGAGATGGAGTTACATCAGACATCTGCTCCCATGTGTGCTGTCCTGGGAAGGCCAAAGCTGGCAGGACCTGCCACCAGCAGCTGCAGGTTACAGCATGAAGTCAACAGGGAAGACTCCTCAACCCCCTACCCCAGCAGGGCAGCTGGAAAGAGTTGCTGGGTGTCTGTGGACCAAGATTTTGACTCATTTCTCACAGAGCAGAGGTGAATTTATAATAATTTTATCTTATAAATGTGGAATTCACAAATATGAATTTTTTGTAAGCCTAGTTCCTCCATTCTTTTGTGGGAAAATTTTCAGATATTATGCAAGAAATGCAAGAATCCTTCTAGCACTTTCCTGGCCTGTTTGCAATGAATGCTCTTTCTAAAATGTGGCTAACATAACTCTAAAACTTTAAAAACTCTATAAAAATAGAGATTTTAGCATGAAATTTGCATTTCTATATTATTTTAAGGCATTACAAGTATTACATAGCTTTAAAAAGTATAGATATTTACATGCTTATATATAAAATATGCTTATGCTTATATATATATACATATAAGAATATATATGTCTTAGAATATGCATTTTCTTACAAATATGTCAAGTGAATCAGTTGAATATTGTTTTTCATGTAGAAAAATCTAGATTTACATAAAAAGGAACTTTTGATAAACCCTTAAATATTTACCAGAGTAAAACCAATGAGTAGATATAAAAAGCATCCTATAAGTGTCAGTTCATACCCATGTAGGGACATATTGTTTACCCTGCAGATCTGGGTATCCTCGTCCCCACATATTGTTTACCCTGCAGATCTGGGTATCCTCGTCCCCTCAGAGCAGTTGCTCAGCCAGAACTTGACCTACACAGTACCAGTAGTATAATGTTGAAAAAGGCAAAGCATCAGAGAAATACACTGAAGTGTGGTGTACAGCCCCACCACCTGCCATGATCCTGTCCCTTCCTCCTTTCTAGGGTAGCACCTATCCCAGTTTACTGTTGATTATCACCAATGTTCAGGTTCATACTATTACTGTTTGTTTATGTATTACTAAGTAGTATGTGCTCTTGTTTTTCAAATGGTTGAACATTGACTTGCTTTTTTTGTCCAATTTGTTTTTGGGATTTGTCAGTGTGGCTCCCTGTGGTTCTTGTTAATTCATTTGGAGTGCTCACTTAAAACATCAGTATATGAATATCCCACAGTTTATATGTCTTCTTCTGTAGGTAGCCATTCAGTGGCTACCTACCCCACTCCCTAGTATTTTGCTATTGAAAACTGCTTATAATGCATTTTCCTTTCTTTTTTTTTTAAAGGTTTTATTTATTTATTCGACAGAGAGAGATCACAAGCAGGCAGAGAGAGAGAGAGAGAGAGAGAGAGAAGCAGGCTCCCTGCTGAGCAAAGAGCCCAATGTGGGACTGATCCCAGGACCCTGAGATCATGACCCAAGCCAAAGGCAGCGACTTAACCCACTCAGCCACCCAGGCGCCCCGTACAATGCATTTTCTTGTATAGATTTTTGAGGGTATAAGTTGGGGGGAGGGATTCTCTAGAGTATCTCTCTACTTGAGAACAAATGTTGGTTCCTAAAATGTATGCACCTTAGGATTTATTAGATATACCAGATTCATAATTGTGTCAGTTTACCCTCTCACCTTTCCAACATTTGGTGCCAGGGGACTTTAACATGAGAAGATGTGATACATGTGATATGCCATGTCATGGTTTGCAAGGAAATTTGTATTTCCTTGTTGACCAGGAAAGCAGACCTTCTTCCCACGTTTACTAAGCAGTTTGGTTTGTTTTTCATAATGTGCCATCTTGTACATTTTGCTTAATTTTCTAATGATTTGTTTATACTTTCTCTCTCTCTCTCTCTCTCTCTTTTTTTTTTTTTTTTTTAAGATTCTTCATATTAACCCTCTTTGGTCCTGTGTTGCAGGGTCTTCTCCAAGCCAGAAGATCATCTTTTCTTTTTATTTATGATTTTTAAAAAATATTTATTTATTTATTTTAGAGAGATGGAGAGAGAGAGAGAGAAAGCATGCACAGGTGGGAGGGGCAAAAGGAGAGGGAGAGATAACCTGAAGCAGACTCCATGCTGAGCATGAAGCCCAGTGTGGGGTTTGATCCCATGACTCTGAGATCACAACTTGAGCTGAAACCAAGAATCAGATGCTCAGCCGATTGTGCCACACAGGTGCCCCATTTATGTTTTATTTTAATAAAGTATTTAACATGATTATATTTGTAAATCTTTCATGGTTTTGTGCTCTTTTTGGGGGCTAGTATTTTAAAGCTCAGATATTTTTAAGAACTCAATTTCCTCTCTGATTTCATAAAAAATTTTTCCTGTTTTCTAAAAGTTTTAAACTTTGTTCTTTAGATTTAGTCCTTTACCAACCTGGAATTTATTTTTAAATCATCCTTCCTTTCCCTCTCTTCTTTGTCTTTCTCTCTTTAGTGCTTAAAAATATAATAATACATACCAAAAATTAAAAACCAAACCTAGTACAGTTTTTGATAATTTTAGGTCTGAAATGCATGAATAATTAAGGGCATCCTTAGAAGGTGAAGGAGTACCTCCAGAATTTCCATGTAGGATTGGATTAGGGCAGACTCTGGGGAAGCTGGGGCTGGAGATCTTCTCTCGAAGCTTTATTGACCTCAGCTATCTCTTGCCAGAATAATGGTGCAGACCCCAAACACAGACTTCACCGTGGGTTGTAGGGTGGTAGTTTAACCCCTTATGCCAGTACAGGTGTGGCTGCCAGCTAACTTAGGGGTCTCATGGACCACATACCTCTTGTCTTTCCAAAGGCTTCATCACTCAGGTGTGGAAGCTGGTCATAAGCTTCTGCCACCTCATGTCTGCTAACATCTCACCAACAGACTGGAGGTCAGAGTCACATCCTGTTCTCTGAGAGTCACCAGATAGAATGCAGGTTGCAAATGTGAATTTCAGATAAAAATGAATATTTTGGGGGAAGTTCTTATGCTAAAAAATTATTTGTAGTTTATCTGCCACCAAATTTGCCTGGGCACTCTATTTTTATTTGCTAAATCTGACCACCTGTTGCTCAGGATATGCTCCTCTCTGGAGACTAGAGCTCCTGTGAGCCAGCAGTGGCCTACCATAGTTATGTCCTTTGACAGCCTGGCTGGCTGGGTGGTGCATAAAAGACCTACATGATGAGGGCAGGTTCCAGGGCCAGTAGAGATGAGCACTCTTGAGCCACAACTTTTCCTGCTGAGCTTGTTCCAGGAGAGAGAGCAACAGTAACCAGGAAACCTATAGGGGCAGCTCACAAAAGACCTGGGAGGATGGCTGTTGGCTAGTCCTACTGTGATGTGGGCCCTTAGGAGCAGGACCAGCTCGATGTGAGTGTCTGTGAGTACAGAGGATTTAGTGCTATTCATAACGTGCACTTAAGTGAGTCCCTGAACCAACATGCTTCTCCTGAGCAGGCATGTGCTAGTGTTGTGTGGTCACCCCAGATGCATCTTTTTAAAGGTTATTTGTGGGATTCGTTACATTTTGCATTTCTTATTTAATGAAAATAAGCATGAAATGAAAAGAGATGTGTTCATATTGGTGATAAAACATAGAGATTTTTAAACTTAACAGAGTTGAAGCAAGATGGAAATCAGGATATGCAAAAAACAACCAACTCTTTAGCTTCAGAGAATTTAAAACTATTACAGGTTAGTTTATGAAGAGAATGAAAGTAGAGAATGTTATGAGATGCTACAAATACATTGCTTAAGTAATTGTGCTGAAAATATTATTTGGGATTTCATATTTTTGAACTCTCTGAGAACATTCTCCTTGGAAACTGATCATTTGCTGTTAATTCTGAACAGAAGGGAAGTAGGCAGAGGTTTGTAGCCTGTTGCACCCCTTTTGTCCTTTCACTTCCAGGAAGTCTAGGGGAAGTTTCTCAGATCAGTTAAATCACCTGTGTACAAACTGGTTAGTAAGTGTTTTCCCCAAACTATTAAAATCTTTGTGAAACAAGGCAGGATATAGATAATGTGACTATCATGTCATTAATACCACCCTGTTTTGTATCCTGTAGTTTTATAGAAAGTTCTGAAATCAAATAGTGTGAGTTCTCCAACTTTGTTCTCCATGTTGCTTTGGGTATTCTGTGCCCTTTGCCTTTCTGTATAAATACTCTCATAACTATGTTAATTAAAAACACTCTTCTGGCATTTTGATTGGGACTGTGCTGAATCTATATGATGAGTTTAGGGGGAATTTTATCTTTTTTTAAAATTTAATTTTTTCAGTGTTCCAAGATTCATTGTTTCACACCCAGTGCTCCATGCAATACTTGCCCTCCTTATTACCCACCACCAGGCTCACTTACCCCGCCCCCACCCCTGCCAAAACCGTCAGTTTGTTTCTCAGTGTCCACAGTCTCTCATGCTTTGTCTCCCCCTCCAATTTCCCCTAATTCACTTTTCCTTTCCTTTTCCTAATGTCCTCCATGTTATTCCTTATGCTCCACATGTAAGTGAAATCATATGATAATTGACTTTCTCTCCTTGACTTATTTCATCCAGTATAATCTCCTCCAGTCCTGTCCATGTTGATACAAAAGTTATCCAACTTTTCATCCCTTCTGATGGCTGAGTAATATTCCATTGTATATATGGATCATATCTTCTTTATCCATTCATTTGTTGAAGGGAAACTTCTACAGTTTGGCAATTATGGCCATTGCTGCTATGAACATTGGGGTACAGATGGCCCTTCTTTGCACTACATCTGTATCTTTGGGGGAAATACCCAGTAGCACAATTGCAGGGTGATAGGGTAGCTCTATTTTTATTTTATTTTATTTTATGTTTTATTTTTAAGATTTTATTTATTTATTTGACAGACAGAGATCACAAGCAGGCAGAGCGGCAGGCAGAGAGAGAGGAAGGGAAGCAGGCTCCCCGCTGAACAGAGATCCCGATGCGGGGCTCGATCCCAGGACCCTGGGATCATGAGCTGAGCCAAAGGCAGAGGCTTTAACCCACTGAGCCACCCAGGCGCTCTGGTAGCTCTATTTTTAATTTTTTGAGGAATCGCCACACTGTTTTCCGAAGTGGCTGCACCAACTTGCATTCCCACCAACAGTGTAAGAGGCTTCCCCTTTCTCCACATCCTCTCCAACACTTGTTTCCTAGCCTGTTGGTTTTGGCCATTCTCACTGGTGTAAGGTGGTTTCTCAATGTGGTTTTGATTTGAATCTCCCTGATGGCTAATGATGATGAACATTTTTTCATGTGTGTGTTAGCCATTTGTATGTCTTCTTTGGAGAAGTGTCTGTTCATGTCTTCTACCCATTTTTGGACATGATTGTTTTTTGGGTGTTGAGTTTGAGGAGTTCCTTATAGATCTTGCATATCAGTTCTTTGTCTGTAGTGTCATTTGTGAATATCTTCTCCCAATCTGTGGGTTGCCTTTTCATTTTGTTGACTGTGGATATTGCTGCTATGAACATTGGGGTACATATGGTCCTTCTTTTCACTACATCTGTATCTTTGGGGAAAATATGCAGTAGGCACTAGGTATTTCTTCTAGTGGACACTCCAGGTGCACCACCTTTCCTAGGCACTAGTAGGCACTACTAGGCACTAGGTATTTCTTCTAGTGGACACTCCAGGTGCACCACCTTTCCAGCAACTTAATGCATTCACCAACTTGAAAACTCTCCCAATCTGTCTTTTAGTTTAGTTGTTTTTTGTTTGTTTGTTTGATTTTTAAACAGAGATTCCATTATGTAGACATGATTGATTAAATCATTGACCATTGGTCATTGAACTCAACCTCCAGTCCTTCTTTTCTTTCTTTACACTGAGCTGGACTTCCTCTGAGTTAGAAATCAGCCTGAGGTAAAACTCTTAAAGCTTTTCTCAGGAATTTTTTGAGCATTTGTCTGGCCTGCGTATGTGTGTGTCTTTCTAAATTTCCTTGTATACATGGCTGCTTTTGAATATCCCAATTTCTTAGAGACTTTTACCCCAGTTTCTTCTCTGGCCTTAGATGATCTATTGTGTATCTTCACCTGTAATCTGTTGCCCCAGGTGTTTGTGGGTTTGTAGCCCATCTTGAAGTTTTTATGAAGAGAGCCTGCTGCTTTTCCTGCTTGCACTCTGAGGTATGTGAAACAGAGATGAGCGACTTTCAGCATGCACGAATCTCTTAAATAGCCCCCAGACGACTTAGAATGGACATACTCAATATGTTTTAAGTGAAGTCTTTCTTGCTCCCTCTAGTTTGAAGGGTTGGAGGAACTGAGAACAAGACTGTCACCTTCTTAAGACCCAGATCACCTCCACACCAGGGAGGGTGTGGGTCAAAGCAAGTGAAATGCCCCCAAACTTTCCTACCCTTTTGAAAATGCTTTTTATTGTTTAGGCTTTTGTTTGTTTGCTGTAAACCTTTGACAGTTTTTCAGAGCGCCTACAAAGTTGCTTCAGAAAGCTTTTGGTCCGTCCTTCCTTCCTCTCTTCCTTTCTCTCTCTCCCTTCCTTTTCCTTCCCTTCCCTTCCTTATTTCCTTCCTTCCTACCTTCCTCATAAAGATAATATTTTTGAGATACTAAGTGGAAGTACTTTTCTGTCCCTGCAAGAGTACAGGTAGTTTGGGTTTGGCTTGGAAACAAGTCATTGTTCATATTTGTATTTCAGGCTAGAATTAAGAAAAATGCACAACATCAGGGTGATAGCTTGCAAGGCTGAGAGGGGAGTGCTGGTCTGGCTGGGCACTGCTTGCCATGCTCCACTGATAGGTTATGTCAGCATTGCTCAAGAAGTGCTCATGTATGTGGTCTGAAATAGAACCCTGGTCTTCAATTCTGGGCAGACATGCTGAGAACCTACAACTCCCACTTGCCAGCACACCTGAGGAGTCTCACAGGGATCAGAAAAGTAAAATGTGAGGACTTTGTAGGACAGATAATAATGAGAGCACTAGAAGCTTGCACAGTGCCCCCAGGTTGTGGTGGAAGCAGCACAGTTTTGATGAGAGGCATGTAGGTGTGAGCTTGTTCTCATGATCTTTTCAACATGGAGTGCAATTGTGTATGTGTGGCATTTTTTGAAGGGGAACAACTCTCCTGATCAGGAGTTTTAACCTTCAACTGAATGAATGTAGACAAAAATAGACTGTTTAAAATAGGAGAAGGCTGAGCAACTACTGATTGGCCTCCCATTCTCCCATTTATCAAATGTAGGAGGGGCCCACTTATAGAACCCGAGTTAATTAATTGCTAAACATGTGGAAGTGATATGGTTGGGTATTCCTAACTCTGCTCAAACATTCGTCCTTCTCAGATGTTATTTGCTCTTCCCTTCCTTGGGTCAACATGATGGAAAATCCGCAAAAGACTATTACTGGGAAGCAAAAAACATTGGGAAGTCTTTAAAACTTATTCTTCTTTTCACAGTTTTATGTAGAATATCATTTAATCTCCTTAGTTACTTAGATTCATGAGTAGTTTTAGCTTATTCTTTTGCTCATTTGGGCTTATTTCTAGGCTTTCACAAATTATTATTTTATTTTGAAATAATTTTAATCTTACAAAAAATTTATGGGATAATATGAAAAACTCCTGTATACCCCTCATCTAAAAACTTCAGTCAGTTTTGCTAACTCTCTAAATGGTGCTTTGCCTTTATAGCAAAGGATTCAATTCAGAAGCACATACTGCATTTTGTTGTGATGTTTCTTTTATCTCCTTCAGTCTGGAACTTTTTTTTTAATCTCTTCTTAACTTTCATGATGTTGAAACTTTTGAAGACTAGGATCTGGTTATTTTATTAAAGCTTCCTTCATTTTCGTTTTCCTGATGTGTCCTTCTGATTGGATTCAGGTTATGCATTTTTGGCAGCAATATCAGAGAAGTGATGCTGTGCCCTTCTCATTTCATCCTGTTGGGTGGTGCTTGATTTCACTCTCCCATTACTTTTTCTCTTCACTTTGATCACTTGATTGAGATGATGTCTATCAGGCTTCCTCACTGTGATGTTGCTCTTTTCCTTTCTGTAATTAATACTTTGTGGAAATATCAGTGTCTCATTCTTCATCTGATTTTTTCACCCAATAGCTTTAGCATCTATTGAGGTTTCTTGTTTGAATTAAATTTCATTATGGTGGTACTAGATTATTCAACTGCTCATTAGCATCTTTTTCCTTGCTGGCTGGCATCTTTTTTATTCTGTCTATATACTGCATCCCTGTGAGGATTTTGATACTTGAGTCTTTATTTTCCCTTTTCCTCCATTAATGATCATTCTCATGAGTTAATCTCTCATGGGCAATTCCAACTCTGAAGTTCCCTCAACCTCCTTGCCCCTGGTGCCTTTTTTCCATGTTCAGTGTCACTGGCTCATGCCCATGACTGTCTTTGCCTGTGTCATCCTTGGAGCTGTTTGGCATCCTGCCCTTCTGGTTTTCTTATCCTCAACATTTCCTTGAGTACTTTAAGCTTCCCAGCCTTCTCTCAGGCACATGCTGTTTTTTCCTTTTGGCCCCAAGGGTGTGTTTTTCCTCTTCTTCTAGCCTGTTCCCAGGGCTGTGTCACTTTGTGTCTCTTGCCACCTCTGCCTTCTCTTGCAGCTGTACTTCAGCTTTGGTTCTCCCACTTGGACCCTCAGTGTGCTGAATGCACTGACAGAGAATGCCCACTACAGATGTATTTTTAATTTAATTAAATTTATTTTTTTTAATTTAACATATAATGTAACCCCACCCCCCTCTCCCAAGCCCCCCCCCCCAACCCCCCTCAGTTTGTTTTATGACATTAAGAGTCTCTTTTGGTTTGTCTTCCTCCCAATCCCATCTTGTTTCATTTATTCTTTTCCTACCCCCTTAGCCCCCACCGCCATTGCATCTCCACTTCCTCATATCAGGGAGATCATATGATAGTTGTCTTTCTCTGATTGACCTATTTTGCTAAGCATAATACCCTCTAGTTCCATCCATGTCGTCGCAAATGGTAAGATTTCATTTCTTTTGATGGCTGCATAGTATTCCATTGTATATATATACCACCTCTTCTTTATCCATTCATCTGTTGATGGACATCTAGGTTCTTTCCAAAACTTGGCTATTGTGGACATTGCTGCTATAAACATTCGGGTACACGTGCCCCTTTGGATCACTACGTTTGTATCTTTAGGGTAAATGCCCAGTAGTGCAATTGCTGGGCAATTTCTTGAGGAACCTCCATGCTGTTTTCCAGAGTGGTTGCACCAGCTTGCATTCCCACCAACAGTGTAGGAGGGTTCCCCTTTCTCCACATCCTTGCCAGCATCGGTCATTTCCTGACTTGTTCATTTTAGCCATTCTGACTGGTGTGAGGTGGTATCGCATTGTGGTTTTGATTTGTATTTCCCTGATGCCCAGTGATGTGGAGCACTTTTTCATGTGTCTGTTGGCCATCTGGATGTCTTCTTTGCAGAAATGTCTGTTCATGTCCTCTGCCCATTTCTTGATTGGATTATTTGTTCTTGGGGTGTTGAGTTTGCTTAGCTCTTTGTAGATTTTGGATACTAGCCCTTTATCTGATATGTCGTTTGCAAATATCTTCTCCCATTCTGTCAGTTGTCTTTTGGTTTTGTTGACTGTTTCCTTTGCTGTGCAAAAGCTTTTGATCTTGATGAAGTCCCAATAGTTCATTTTTTCCCTTGCTTCTCTTGCCTTTGGCGTTGTTCCTAGGAAGAAGTTGCTGCAGTTGAGGTCAAAGAGGTTGCTGCCTGTGTTCTCCTCAAGGATTTTGATGGATTCCTTTCTCATGTTGAGGTCCTTCATCCATTTTGAGTCTATTTTCGTGTGTGGTGTAAGGAAATGGTCCAATTTCATTTTTCTGCATGCAGCTGTCCAATTTTCCCAACACCATTTGTTGAAGAGGCTGTCTTTTTTCCATTGGATATTCTTTCCTGCTTTGTCGAAGATTAGTTGACCATAGAGTTGAGGGTCTATTTCTGGGATCTCTATTCTGTTCCATTGATCTATGTGTCCATTTTTTGTGCCAGTACCATACTGTCTTGATGATGGCAGCTTTGTAATAGTGCTTGAAGTCTGGAATTGTGATGCCACCAACTTTGGCTTTCTTTTTCAATATTCCTTTGGCTATTCGAGGTCTTTTCTGGTTCCATATAAATTTTAGGATTATTTGTTCCATTTCTTTGAAAAAATTGGATGGGATTTTGACAGGCATTGCATTAAATGTGTAGATAGCTTTAGGTAGCATAGACATTTTCACAATATTTATTCTTCCAGTCCCTGAGCATGGCACATTTTTCCATTTCTTTGTGTCTTCCTCAATTTCTTTCATGAGTACTTTATAGTTTTCTGAGTACAGATTCTTTGCCTCTTTGGTTAGGTTTATTCCTGGGTATCTTATGGTTTTGGGTGTAATTGTAAATGGGATTGACTCCTTAATTTCTCTTTCTTCTGTCTTGTTGTTGGTGTAAAGAAATGCAACTGATTTCTGTGCATTGATTTTATATCCTGACACTTTACTGAATTCTTGTACAAGCTCTAGGAGTTTTGGAGTGGAGCCTTTTGGATTTTCCACATATAGTATCATATCCTTTGCAAAGAGCGATAGTTTGACTTCTTCTTTGCCGATTTGGATGCCTTTAATTTCTTATTGTTGTCTGATTGCTGAGGCTAGGACTTCTAGTACTATGTTGAATAGCAGTGGTGATAACGGACATCCCTGCCGTGTTCCTGACCTTAGCGGAAAAGCTCTCAGTTTTTCTCCATTTAGAATGATACTTGCCGTGGGTTTTTCATTGATGGCTTTGATAATATTGAGGTATGTGCCTTCTATCCCTACACTTTGAAGAGTTTTGATTAGGAAGGGATGTTGCACTTTGTCAAATGCTTTTTCAGCATCTATTGAGAGTATCATATGGTTCTTGTTCTTTCTTTTGTTAATGTATTGTATCACATTGATTGATTTGCAGAAGTTGAACCAACCTTGCTGCCCTGGAATAAATCCCACTTGGTCGTGGTGAATAATCCTTTTAGTGTACTGTTGGATCCTATTGGCTGGTATTTTGGTGAGAATTTTCGAATCTGTGTTCATCAAGGATATTGGTCTGTAATTCTCTTTTTTGATGGGATCCTTGTCTGGTTTGGGGATCAAGGTGATGCTGGCCTCATAAAATGAGTT
>RCUC01112250.1:0-20330 GCA_003697995.1 Taxidea taxus jeffersonii | reverse complement strand
AAAAAAAAAAAAAAAGCTAAAAATATCTTGCAGTTAGATTATATTCCTGCTCTTGAATTAAAAATAGTTTCCATATAACTTTGAAACATTAGAATTATATTTTTACAACTATTTTATTTGTTAAGACTATTTGGGAACCACTGGGTACTTTAGAAAGCTTCAGAGGTCGAAAATGTGAAAATTTCATTAAAAAAAATTGAGAATTTCAAAAATGAGTAACTGACAGAGTGTCACAGCACTTGTTATGAACAGAGTTGTAGCTCCCCCCCAGATTCCTATGTTGATTGTATTTGGAGGGTCTGTATGGAGGCAACAAGGTTAAATGGGCTCATAAGAGTGGGACCATTAATCCCTGTAGGTCTGGTATCTTTGTAAGAGAGAGATACGGGGAATACGCACGCTCAGTAAGCTAGCCGTGCGGGGGCATAGTGAGAAGATAGCCATTTGCAAGCCAAGGAGAGAGGTCTCACCAGAAGCCCACCCTGCTAGCTCTATGATCATGAACTTGCAGCCTCCAGAGCTGTGAGAAAATAAATTTCTGTTGGGTAAACCACCCAATCTGTGGTGTCGTTATGGCAGCCGTAATAGACTAATACAGGTATGTATATAATTGGGCTTGAAAACAGGCCTCTTTTAATTAATTTGTTTTCTTACTTTTAAAGTGAACATTCTTACTGATATGTAGCATATGTGCCCTGAAATGCTCAAATCATAAGTGTTCATGAGATCTGAGGAGATTTCATAAAGTAAGCACCCACGTAACTACCACCCAGATCAAGAAATCTGCACCTTCCACACCCTAGGCTCCCCGTTTTGACCCTTCTCAATCATTTTTCTTCTCATGCCATAAATTCTTTGGGCCTGTTTTTAGAGTTTTATGTAAATAAAATCGTTTTATGTCTGAATTCTTTCACTCAGCCTTATGATTGTTAGGTGTACGTATGTTGTGCGTTGAGATAACTGGTGCGTCTTTTTTGCTGCACAGCATTCCATTATGTGAAGACACTGCAAATGTTTATCTCCCCTACTGTTGCTAGACGTTGGGTTATCTCCAGCTGGGGTTATTGAGAGTAATGCAGCATACATATTCTTGTATCTACCTTTGGTGTGCATTTTTGGCATGGTTTTATGCATTTTTGTTCCATAAATGGAGTGGAATCCTGGGTCCTACCTATGCATGGGTTTTTTTTTTTTCAAGATTTTATTTATTTATTTGACAGAGAGAGAGATCACAAGTAGGCAGAGATGCAGGCAGAGAGAGAAGGGAAAGCAGGCTCCCTCCGAGCAGAGAGCCCAATGTGGGACTTGATCCCAGGACCCTGAGATCATGACCTGAGCCGAAAGCAGAGGCTTAACCCACTGAGCCACCCAAGCACCCCATCTATGCATGTTTAACTTAAGTAAACACTACAGTTCAGTTTTTCAGAGTGATTGAACCAGTACGCACTCCCACAAGCAGTGGGAATAGTCTCAACTGTTTTGTGTCTTTGCCAACACTTGGTATTGTCAGTGTTTCTCATTTCAGTCATTCTTGTGACAGTGTAGTGGTAGCTCACTGTGGTATTAATATCCATTTCCCTGATAACTAAGTCACAATTTACCTGTGCCAGATTTTAGCCCTATGGCTCTTTGATGAAAATTATAACCATTTGTTGGAATATGTTGAAACCTATCGGAATACATTAGAACATGATCATGAAGACTATGAGGTAAAAGGGTGAGAGGCATTTTTTCCAACGGTTTTGTTTTTTTCCAAACTTTTTGTCGTGTATTTTTTAGCCATCATTCGTTTGAGGTTTTCTAACTGCAGTTATTTTATAAGAATCATTAGTCTTAAGGAAATGTCGCTTACCCATATGTTTCTGCTTCAGATCCTAAAGCAGGATAACAGGTGCCATGACAGAATTTTTGTAATCATAAGTCAAGATTCCATTTTGTTAGTTGATCAGTTCACTCTAAGTTAACTAAGTAAATAGTCTTCTGGTCCTTCATGACATCAACCTAATTGATGTCATAATATTTCAAAGTGGGGATTGGAGAGAAAGGACAGATATTTATCATTTACCTCAACGCGGATGGAGCTGGAGGGTGTTACGCTGGGCAATATAAGTCAATCAGGAAAAGATAATTGTCATGTGATTTCACTCATATGTGGAATACAAGAAACAGTGCAGAGGATCATAGCGGAAGGGAGGGAATCTGAATGGGAAGTCATCAGAGAGGGAGGCAAGCTATGAGAGACTCTTAACTAGGAAACAAACTGAGGGTTGCTGGAGGGGAGTCGGTTGGGGGGTGGGTAATTTGGTGATGTGATGAGAATTGGGCGTTATATGCAACTGATGCATTATTGAACTCTACATCCAAAACTAATGGTGTACTATGTGTTGGCTAACTGAATTTAAAAAAAAATTTTTTTTAATGTATATTGAAGGATGACTTCACACCTGAGTGTGGTTGATTTCCCCCAAGACATTGGTTTTATGCTGGGGCTCGGGGGAGGGCCAGAGTCCTGATCCATGCTGCAGTTTAGCCGCTGTCCACAGGGGTGGTTGGCTAGGTGTGGCATATTATTGGTAGGGCTTTCCCAGGGCTCCAGGAAACAAGGTTGCTGTGGCTTCTACTCTCTATAAGCTTGCTGTCAAGTGATGGCCTAGCTCACCTTATAAACTACCTTTTTTAAAAAAGATTTTATTTATTTATTTGACAGAGAGAGAGATCACAAGTAGGCAGAAAGGCAGGCAGAGAGAGAGGGGGAAGCAGGCTCCCTGTTGAGCAGAGAGCCCGATATGGGACTCAATCCCAGGACCCTGAGACCATGACCTGAGCCAAAGGCAGAGGCTTAACCAACTGAGCCACCCAGGCGCCCCGGCCTAGCTCACCTTATACATCAGGCATTTCAAGGAAGAACTTGTCCTGCCTAAGGTTTCCTAAAACCATTAATTGGAGGAAAAGTTAATCGTGCTGGTTTTTTTTTTTAAAGTCTTTTGCTTTATGTGGCAGCCGAAATGTTACCTGTATGCAATATATGTTTTCAGTATACTGAACTTAAAATGTCCATAGTTCTCATTTATGTAAATTATGATGTGAGGAGACTTATATAAAATGGTTTCTTTTCAAGAAGGAGGTTAGTGGTGAGGGATTGTGGTTAAGGCACTGGACTCTGAAGCCAGGCCACTCAGTGAGTTCCAGCTCAGACATTTACTAGTTAACCTTTGAGCAAGTAGCTTAATCTTTCTATTCCCCTGTGTTTTTCTCTGGGCAATAGTGCCTACCTCCAAAGTTAGCTGAAAGGATTGCATGAGTTCAAACTTGTAAATCACTTAGAACTGTACCTGGCTTCTAGGATGTACTATTGAAGAGTTTACTATTGTTTATGAATATCATTACCCATTGAGAACATTGGTTAAATCCTGACTACGGGGTACCTGGGTGGCTCAGTCAGTTAAGGGTCTGACTCTTGATTTCAGCTCAGGTCAACATCTCTGAGTCCTGAGATGGATCCCCGTGTCAAGCTTGGAGCTCAGCGTGGAGTCTGCTTGAGATTCTCTCTCCCTCTCCTGCTGCCCTTCCCCCCTCTCCATCTTTCTCAAAAACAGAACAAAATAAAACCAGAATAAGAGGTAGGCCACGGCAGGGGAAATAATAACAGTTAACTCTTACTTGAGTGTTTACTGTATATTCTGTCTTCATCTCCATTATACAGATAAGACCATTGAGGCACAGAGAGGTCAAGTAACTTGTCTACAGTCACCTCAAAAGTAGGGTTGGAGTCAAAATTTGAATCCAGGTTGTTGACCCCAGATTCTTGCTTTTGTTGGGTATGCTACACCTCCTACATCCTAAAATCACCAATGAGTGTATCATTCATTCGGCTGAGGAAGACATGTAGAAAGATTTATACCCATGTTTTTAGGATGAACGCATACAAAGTCAGTCTTCTTTTAGCTTCCTTCCCCATGGGAAGGTGAGGATGTCTTCGGCATTGTCAGCATCCCCTGGGCATCATGATTTAAAAAATTAAACAAACCAGTATTATTCCATTACTGTTTCATCAAAAATTACTCCAAGTCCCAGTTGGTACCACCATCCAGCCCACTCCATGCCCCGTATCAGTAATGACAAGTGGAGAAGTAGCGATGGAAATGTCTGTTTTCCCTTTCCTCCCACAGAAGTCACAGGAACATGCCCTTCTCAGAATCCTGAAAGTCCTCTTTTTCTTTATCTTCTTTTTAATGAACTTGGATGTGGACTCAGGTATATATGCAGCATCACACTGGTCTGTTTGAGGTCTAGCTGAGGCTGATGCAGTCCATGAATCATCCTGATTGTGAATCTGGGTAACATTAGGTGCACATACAGCACTCGGTATACAATCGGCCTGTTAGAAATGTTTGGTCTGTTCTTTAGGGCTGTTGCTTCATAAACAGGCATTTTTGTTTTAATATAGTCAGAAGCAGAAAGTGTTCAACATGACTTCTGGGCACTCTAAAGAATTAACGAAGATGATTGTTCACATTGTTTCTGTACCAAACAGTGTTTAATGCATAAAGCCGTGGTTATCTGGGATTTATTAAGATAATGAAGATAACCGAAGTTGTCTTCAGCTCAGGGAAAAACACTTTGTCCTCTGGCTCTGCGTTGCGAACAGATACATTGATAAAAGCACTCCATTTATCATCGTAATAAGGCTGGAAAAGCTGCCATTCTTAAAGTTTTTTGCATGTAGTGCCTTGCATAAAGTTATAACCTATGAGAACGATCAAGTTTTCCATTAATGTGGCTCTTCCCTCCCACCTTCATCACAGAAAGAAAGGAAGGAAGGAAGGAAGGAAGATCCCAGAGGTCTGTTGTTGAAGGAGGAGAAAAGGAGAAGAACTAGTAGTTTATTTTAGCACCAGAACCTAAGCGAATAAATGAATTTACTGGAAGAAAAATAGGTGGAAAGGAGTAACAAGGCCTGCCTTGGCATTGAAGGATAGAACATTTGTGCTGTTCTTTTCAAGAGATTGTGCAAGAACTGCTAACTGTATAAATTCCTTGATACTGCCAAGGTCAGGGGAAACTATGTACATCAAAGTCAAGGCAGCTCATGGGGGGCAGAGAGGGTAGTGTTACTAACTGCTTCTCAGCCCACTCAGCTCTATGCTGTTGTCTCTCATTTCTCCTTTTTCCTTTCCTTTTTTTTTCTCCTTCATTTTCTTAAAGACATGTGTTCTCCCTGGCTACATTTATGTACCTGGCAATATTCCTAAGACGAACACCAAATGCTAAGCGGATGCCTGGCAATTTGCTTTATTTGGACGAGTCCCCGGCATGGCAGCTTTCATTCCGAGTACACCGTCCTCTGAGCTCTGCTGTATGCTCTGCCCCGGACGGCGGGGGCTGGCAAGCGGGTTCCACTGATAACTTTCCCAGGTCACCTTGTGGCGCCAACGGGTGTCTCTTGGGCGGAGACTTCAGCCCTAGAAATGAACAACTCTTTTTGGAATTTTCGAGGGCCATGATTCTTTGGGGCTCACAGGGAGAACGCTGCAACTGATCTGGGATTGTGCTCGCCAACATATGTTGCGGTTGTAACGAAATAATCCTGTAGCTTCTAAGAGCTTCCAGAATACAAATCAGGATGACAAAATGGAATGAACCAAATATTTAACAGAAGGTTGCATGACACTTTCAGAACATGGTATTCTAAACAAATTCCATCCTCTTCCAGTACCTTGTTCTTGGTGCTGCTTTTTTGGACCTTTTATTAGTTCAGATTGGCTTTAAATACGAATGATTAATCACAGAGACACACAGTCTATTTTTTAGTTTTGTTTTGCAAAGACAGATTAAATTGTGATAATGATTACAGACTCCAGGCCTGCGTAGACTGATATGTTTAAGGTTGGATAAATCTTTCAGCCCTTAAATACTGGCTTGTTGCCTTGTTATGCTGTATTCGTCATAAACACAACTATAAATAATAATGTGGTAGATTTATGGCCACTGTGATTTCCTGTAAATGGCTTTCTATCTTATTAGGCATTCACCTAGGTTTTATGAATGGCAGAATCTCTTCTGAGACTTCTTAAGAACTCTTCTTAAAAATATCAGTAGAAAAATATTGAGCTTTTCAGTAAAGAATTCCCTTGTTCTTTCTGTAATTTAAATCTCCTTACTGCCATACATGTTTTACTTTCTTCTTTTAGGAGACATACATATTTTAGAAAGTACTAAAACAAAATTTAGATTTTTTTGTACTTCATATAATTAGCTTTAAAATGTCTTTTTTCACATAGTTTTTGTGGGAGAACAAGGGCATGATTAGATATGGGATCTGCCTCATGCTCAGACTGTTTTCCTGTATTTGGAATACCTGCTCTAGGAATGAGGTTCAATTAAGGTCTCTCATTATTGGGGCACCTGGGTGGCTCAGTGGGTTAAAGCCGCTGCCTTCGGCTCAGGTCGTGATCTCAGGGTCCTGGGATCAAGTCCCACATTGGGCTCTCTGCTCAGCGGGGAGCCTGCTTCCCTTCCTCTCTCTCTCTGCCTGCCTCTCTGCCTACTTGTGATCTATCTGTCAAATAAATAAATAAAAATCTTTAAATAAAAAAAAAGATCTCTCATTATTAAAACAGTTTTGCAGCTCGAGGCATTTCTATCTTTGCATGTCTTTTTTTCTCCCATTGTTATAAACATATAATTTGAAAACCCAGAATTATTTCTGCAGGTGTTTTGAGTTTCATTGACTTTCAGATGTTTCAAATTACAATATACCTTCCACTTACACCCTATTTTTGGCTGTTTTTGTTCTTCTTCTGCTTGGTCCATCTGTGCATTCTTAGAAGTCATAGGCCAAAGTCACCTCACAAGACTGAGACTTTACAAGTGATCTGATAACTGGTATAATTAAGTAAATGGAGTTTCTTCGTAGCTGGTGTAAACTAACTAATGGAGTTTCATTAAATGCTGAATTTTCAAAAAGTGTATGTTTCAGTTGACCCCTAAACTTTGAGAAGTACCACTGAAGATCACTCACTTAGCTTGAGGTTAATTGTTCATGTGTCTTAGGTCTTCACAGGCATCGTACCCAAGATAGTAAGTAGTCTGGTCCAATAAGGAATTGTCTTTTATAAATGGAAATATTGTCAGCTTCTCTCCCTATCGATTTGTTTCTGGAATGCTTCATGTCTGACGATTATCAGATGCCAAGAAAGTCCTTTTTGAGATTTTGGCTTATGTCTCAAAAATATTTGCTACGGTTCAGCTCAACAAGCAAGTATTCCAGTTCTATCTCATCATTATTCCACATTTGTGACCAAGCGTGTGTGTTTATTACAAAGACCCGAGGTGGAGGAAAGTAACCCAGCCCCCGCCTGTTCCTCTGATCTTACCATGCTTCCTTTCATCATCTGCTTATTTTAGAGTCTGATCATAAAGGAGGGGAAAAAACAGGAAAATGGTCACAGGAGGCGGGGAGAAACTTTCCATGGATGCATAATTAGGAAAATGTAGTTGAAGGTCATCAGGAAGTCCCTGTCCCCTGCCACCATGCCACGTTCCGTGCCATCCATTCAAAACTATGATCAAGTTTTAAAGAGTTATCTTGGATCAGGGCCTCACATCTCCCTTCATGATTTCCTTATGTCTTTGTTGTATGTAGAAAAGTTCCACCCATTCCTCCTTCTACTTTATACCTGGTGGCAAGAAGCCCAGGGGACTGCGTTTGACAAGGCTTGGGCTTCTGACAAGGACACTTGGCCTGAACGCTGCTTTCTCTTCTCCATCCTGTCTGAGAGTCTGGATGTTAGGACCTCACCAGTTTTTCTTTCCTGGAAATAATATTTTCTCTCCCCTGGGGTCTTCTCTTTCACAGAAGGGGAACCTGGAAGGTTCACTCCTCCATAGAGGTCTCACTCCCATGGAAGGATGTGTGATTTCTCCTCAATCAGGGTGCTGTATCTGCAAGCTGGAAATGGCCAACTACCTTTAAAAAAGAACCCATCTGGGGCGCCTGGGTGGCTCAGTGGGTTAAAGCCTCTGCCTTCAGCTCAGGTCATGATCCCAGGGTCCTGGGATCGAGCCCCGCATCGGGCTCTCTGCTCGGCGGGAAGCCTGCTTCCTCCTCTCTCTCTCTCTGCCTGCCTCTCTGCCTACTTGTGATCTCTGTCTGTTGAATAAATAAATAAAAATCTTTAAAAAAAAAAAAAACCCATCTACCGCCTCCCCCCAACCAAGACAAGCTAACTGTTCATTGGAGAGAAAAGTAGCTCAGGTGGTGTATCCCTTTGCCAGAGTGTGAAGCACAGACCGGTGGCTTGAACAGCAGAAGTTCATTGTCTCAGGGTCCTGGAGGTGAAGATCATGAAATGGAGGTGTCGGAGAGGTGGCTTCCTTCGGAAGCCGTGAAGGGAGCGTCTGTTCCAGGCCCCTCTCCCTGATGTGTAGGTAACTCTCTTTATGTTCGTGTGGTTGGGTTCTCCCTCCTATGGGTCTGTCTCCACATTTCCCCCTTTCATAAGCACATCAGTCATGTTGGAGTAGGGTTAATCTTAATGACGTCATTTTATCCTAATTACCTCTTTAAAGACCCAATCACCAAATAAAGTCACATCCTGACCTACTGGGGTCTAAGAATTGGGGAGGGGGTCACAATTCAACCCATAGTAGATGGTGACTCTGTTATAATTAGCTTCATATATAAATTTTTTGTTTCCTTACAGCTCAAGTGTTTTAATGTGAAGATAGATTTACACTAAAAAGCCGGCATATATCAGAAAAGCATCTTCTGCTAGACTGTTAAAGGAGTAAAAAGGTGCATTTCCCCCATATGTGTTGACATGATGCATATATGGTCCTGTGGGTGAAGTAATACATGAAAATTTTATTATTTTTATAATCAATCTAATAAATTCAACTAATATTTTAATTATAAACTCACTTCAACTTTCTTCATTATATGAATTTTCATTTAGATTACTCCATTTCTTCCAGAGTAGAAAAAACTCTTCCTAAGGCCTTGATAACTTGCATCTAAGCATGTGTCAGGGATTTATAAAATGTTCAAAAGTCTTGGGGCTTTTAGAGATCAAATTCATTAGTATAACCCAGAATCTGGTTCACCCTTCAGTACAATTTGTCTGATGGGTAAAAAAAAAAAATGAACTATTGCATATCTACAGTAGAAAGATTCTTTGCTCTTAGCTTCATGACACCTGTCAACACACACACACATACACACACACAAGCATTTATGTGTACATCTGTGCATGAGTCTGTATTTGTGACTTGGAGGTTTTTCTTGTACCCTTTTCCCTCTCAGATTTAAAAACAGTGCTATATTTTAAAAAATAATTAATTATATGGCCTAAGTTAGTATCTTTCATATGTATCAAGATTTGAGCTATTTAAAATCATTTTTATACTTGGTTTCTTGGAGTGAATTATTAACTCTGTTGAGTTCTAGCAGTTATGACTTTGAGCTTATAGACATTTAAGACCAAGAAGAATGAGAAATTAAGTTCCTCACTTAATCTTTCTCTCAGACGATTATAAAGAGAGCTGTAGCAATGAGAAAAACCACATGGTGGGTCATGCTCAGTTATGTATTAGCTACCTTCCGGGGGGGGGGGATCAAATATCATATGTCATCTCTTGTTGTTTTATTTGATGAGGTTTACTGGTTCACCAAGGTAAGGAACATGCTGAAGAACATTATTTACTCTTTTCAAGGTCTTATTTCAAGTGATTTTCCTTTACTAAGCAGAATGCATTTCAGGGATCCAGTCTAGAAATCTCTATTAAAAGAATTCATAGTCAAGTGTGTTGTTAAGCATCAGAGCACTGGGTATGTGCATTTTGGAAATAGTTCCCAAGGGATTTTAATGTTTGCTCATGATTAAACACTATTACCTGGAAGGAATCAAAGGATGAGACAGGGTCATAAAGAAAAAAATTCGGTCGGAAGCAGCCACCAGGAAAGTAGTAAATCAGTGTATGACTGACACATCCATAGCCATTTGTGAACTTAGAGGAAGAGCGTATTTTAGTAGAGGGGCAAAAGAGAGGCTTGCATGAGCCTCGGGGAAATGGTATTTTATTCTGAATAGTAAGAAGGGAAACTATTTGAGCATTTACTCCAAGAATAATGTTATATCCAAATTTTCCATTTTAATTTAAAAATAAAGTTCTAAATAAAAAATTTAAATCAATATTTAAAATTAAGTTAAGGCTAATTTAAAATTTAAACTGTTAAGCCCGCAGTATGTTTGCGGATGGTAGGGACCCATGTTTGTGGAATCTGGATGTATGGAGAGCTGAATGGGGGATGAGCTTGGGGGTGTTGGAGGGCACCAATCACTTCCGTGCTGTGAGTTATGCTGCAGCATCTGGGGTAAGAAAAGGTTTGAAAGGATGCATTGATGGGATCGGCTCATCGGAAACCAATTGTTGTCAAAGAGCAGAATTGAATAAAAACGGTAGTAATAGCTAACTTTTACTGAATGCTGATGGTGTGCCAGCCACTCTGCTTAACATGCTGGTGAATCATGAGCATAACTCACTGAGTGGGGAGGTGGTTGCTGAGGTGGATGCTGCCAGCATTCCCATTTAACAGGTGACAAATTGAGGCCTTAGGTTAATTAATTTGCCCAAGTTTATACACTTGCAAGTACATAGTAATTCTTTGATCAAATTGGGGTACCTTGGGAATGTTTAGGTGTTTGCTTGGGCAGTGAGAGACTTCAGGCCGTACTGATGCTCAGCATCCAGGAGAGAGTGACATGGTATTCTGGGTCATCAGGCCACAGCCAGTAATTACGACCATGCGCGGAAGGCCCGGGGTCCAGCCACCTGAGCCATGACTCTGCCAAGAGCAGGGCAACCCACTGGGTTCCAAGAGCTGAGCTGGCTTCAAGCAGACCTCCAGCTCCATCAAGGAATCAGGAGGGTCACTTTTTCACTATTGAGTACATGCAAAGGAAGAGAGCTTTCAAGATGAAAGCCGGGTTCATCATACCATTCTTTTAATTTTTCTATAGTTTTGAACAATTTTGAAATAGTCTGGGGCAGGGGCAAGTGGTGGGATGTGAGGGAGAGGGCAAGAGTGCTGAGTGAGCTAAAGGCAGCTGCTCTGGGAGAGCCCAGGACCCTAGGCTGGGGTGAGAGAGCTGCGTCCGCTGAACAGAAGCACATAGAGGAGAAATGATTTCTCTCTTAGAGATTCCCTCCATGGCATCCTGCCTACCTGTCTCCCTCTTCAGAAGATGTTTCTGGGGCCAAAGTGCCTCATAAAACAGAGCTGGGAGGCAGAGGTTGATGTTCTCTACTGGCAAGTTTATTCCAGAATTTGGCATTAAAAAACTCTTTTAAGGCTTTCTCTTTCTCTCTCTTTTTTTTAGGACTTTTTTGCAACAGATGAAATAAAACCATGGACAAATACAATAGAAATAGGTTTTCCTCACAGATGTCAAGTTGAAAAAGGTTAGAAGGTTTATAGCCCCAAACAGCTGCTTATCTTAATATCGTATCGTGGCTCTTTCAGTGAATTTGCGCAAACCCCTTTGAACCAGGGGTGCTGACCAACAGCCATTTCCCCCTGAGTGGGAGTAGTCATTAGTGGTCATATAAGTTGAAAATCAGCCATTCTCTTTCTGCCTCGGGCCATTTGTTTGTGGGAGAGCAGTTGTTTGAGAAAATTAGGTTATTTGGTTACCAAGAGACACTGCCCTTTACCCTAATTACGCTCTCTTGGAAGACCAGTTGCTTAGTATTTGTTAGACAACCTTGCGTGCTAATGGTCTTTGGGGGGATGTTTCCAGTCTTCCTATAAAACAGATCAAAACGGTTTTGCTATCGTTTTCCATGGTTTCTCTCTGTTGAAGTTTATAGGCAAAGCGTCAGTATCCTGAACATGTGGTAAGTACTATGAACGTAATATACTGTGTTTTAATGATTAAAAAAAAAGATTTCATGGAGCCTGATTTTCAAACACAGTTGTTTCAGGACAGGACCGAATATCAGAGTTTAGTCTTATTTATTCCAAGCAGAGAAGTGACTCTGGGTTGGGACTTGAAGGTATCCACACTTTATGGTGAAACAGTGTCTATGAGTGCAGGTTTGTGTCACTCTGAAAAGTGCCCTGGACACAGGCCGAGTGTGCTTCTACTTTCTGACTCTCCTAGACTTTATTTGTACTATGTTCTCATTACTGGTCCTCATTTACTCATGTATGTATCCATTTATTTATTTGTTGTTGTTTCTTTTAATTTTCACAACCCGTGTGGAGTGTCTTTGCCAGGCACTGGGCCAGACAGAAAATAAAATAACCAAGTTCTTTCCAATTATAAAATAAGTAAGTCCTAGGGATATACCATACGGCCTTGTGACTGCAGTTAATAATACCGTATCATGTGTTCGAAAGTTGCCAAGAGAGTAAACATCCTCATGGGGGAGGGAATCTAGCTTTGTGTGATGATGGATGTTAATTAACTCAGTGTAATTGTGGTGAGCTTTGATAAGTACATCAAATCATTATGTCATACACCTAAACCTGAAACAGTGTTAACTGTCCATTATATCTCAATAAAAATAGCAAGTTTTCTCAATTAAAATATTAAAGTGTTAAATGTATTAGTGCTTTAAAGCCCATCGTTCATGAATTCTATAACAGAGGGAAGGGACCGATTAATTCTCCCAGGGGAAAATGAAGAGAATGTCACCAGGAGGTCCCGTTCGAACTGGATATTGAAGGATGAGGTGAAATGTCCTAGGAGAAGAATCTGGAAAGGGCTACGGCAGGCTGAGAGAGCTCATCCTGTGCCAGGGCAGGAAGAGAGGAAGAAAATGGCATGTTCCGTCTGGGTAGGGCTGGTGGCTGGGTGGGTGGGAGAGGGGGCCACGTGAGTCTGGGTGTCTGAAACACGGAGAACGCCATCACACAGGACACCTGTGCTGACCACGTCTCTAGCGGGGGAGATGTTTACATCGCTCTCCAACACCTTACTCCCATGCATTGGTCTGAATGAACTTCTCAGGACCTACTGTGTCTGAATAGACACCATACAAGGGTTTACTCTCATGGCTGGCTGTTAGTGGGGGGCGTTTTAAAGGGCAGTATATTTATTAACAACAGCCATAAGCCTTCTTATTGCCCTTCAAACTGACATTAGGTTGACCACAGTTGTTTATATTTCTGTGGTTCAAGGACTTGGAGGTTTCTGGGTCAGACATATTGTGTTTTATTTTAGATTTCAGAGCAAAAGGAGTCTACTGAGAAAGTTATATAATTTAGAAACACAAGCTTTAAATAGCAAACTTTAAATATAAATTGATCCTATATCCGTAATAGGTATGACTGTATAGGTACACATATATGTGTAAATGTATGCACATTTCTTTTGACAAATTATTTTAGGGATTACATGATTAATGTAACCTACTGTTATGAAGGTCATAATTATTTCCATTATGAGTTAACAGTGAAAAATCTTTTTTTTTTAAGATTTTATTTATTTATTTGACAGAAATCATAAGCAAGCAGAGAGAGAGGAAGGGAAGCAGGCTCCCCGCTGAGCAGAGAGCCCGATGCAGAGCTCGATCCCACGACCCTGAGATCATGACCCGAGCCGAAGGCAGAGGTTTTAATCCACTGAGCCACCCAGGCGCCCCAACAGTGACAAATCTTAACAATCAAGGCAGTTTAAATCTGAATTAATTGATACCACATATGTTTAGGAGTTCCTTTGTTTTTATTTTTATTTTTGGAGAGAGAGCATGCACACAAGTTGGGGGGAGGAGCACAGGGAAAGAATCTTTTTTTTTTTTTTTTAGATTTTATTTATTTATTTGAGAGAGAGAGAGAGTGAGAAAGAGCATAAGAGGGAGAAGTCAAAGGAGAAGCAGACTCCCCGTGGAGCTGGGAGCCCAATGCGGGACTCGATCCCAAGACTCTGGGAGCATGACCTGAGGTGAAGGCAGTCGCTTAACCAACAGAGCCACCCAAGTGCCCGGAAAGAGAGAATCTTAAGCAGGCTCCATGCTCAGAATGGGAACCCAACACAGGGCTTGATCTCACGACCCTGAGATCATGACCTGAGCCGACATCAAAAGTCAGACACTTAACTGACCAAGCCCCCCAGGATCCCCCCCACCCAGGAGTTCCTTCGTTTTAATCTCCAAACTTACAAATCTTCCTGGATATATGCTTGAGAGATTATAAACACTTTATTATTCGGGAGCTAGTTTATCTGTGCACTAATTCTTTTGGTTTATGAGGTGTAGTTCAGGCTGACGAAGGAAGGAAAGGTATTGAAGGCCCTCAGATCTCTCCAGAGTAGGGGAGAGAAAAGAAATGAGAGCAAGGCTTGGGAAGTCCCTTGAGGTCTTTCAAACTTTCAGATCCCAGTTCTCCCCATTTTTCCTTCCCAATTATTGAGAATGAAACTGGAAAGTCTCTAGAGCCTGCAGCCACCAATCCCCCTCCCTGACTAGGTCACCCCCACCCTGTTGGTAAAAGTCAAGTTGTTCAGAATAGTTCTCAGCTTCTTAAGGGAAAATTGGTACAGATTAGATGGGGATGCTGTGCAGGTGAGGGGGGAACACAGCCATCATTTTCCTTCTCACTAGGCTACTCAACCCCCCAGATCATCCCAGAGATGCTTGAGCTGTGGAAAATAGTAGTTATTTTATTTGAGGCTCTGCTACTCATACCTGTGTGACCTGGTAGAGTTACATGAACCCTCAGCTCCTCTGGAAAGCAAGGGAATGGAGGGATGGCTGCTGGGGGGAGCACCTCAGCTTGCTCCAAATCTCCATCATCCCAAATCTACGATCCAGAGGGAAAGAGCACATTCCCTACGTGAGTGTGCCATACCTACATGCTTACCAAACAAATGCACCTTCTCCGTAAGTTTCACCAGGCCACCTGCCACCCCCATTCAGGGAACTTTACCTCTAGATTTTTATTTTAAACCCCTTTGGGTTGGAAATGCTGGAGGAATCATTGTGATTCCTCCACATCTAAAAGATAACCAGGCAGACGCTTCACGTTCTGGGCAGTTGGGCTGTCATTGTTGCTCTTGTTTGTTCAGATTTGTTTTTTGCTTTTTTGCAAAGGAGAGCTGGGGAGGCTGTCGGTCGAGGCTGAATGGTACTGCTGCGGAGTAATCGAGTTATGAAAAGGATCTTTAATCAACAGATGATTAACTTATTCCCACCCCCCGCCCCCCAGAAATTGATTTTGAGCAACGTTTCTTACACAAAAGGACCTTCATTCAGCAAAAATGTGATTTCTTGGTATCTCGGTCTAGATTTGAGTCCTTTTTTTTTCTTTTTCTTTTTTTGGTTTGTTTCCTGAAGCTATATTTAGAATACATCAATCACTTTATACTGCCCCCCCCCTTTTATTTTTCATTCTCTGACCTCAGGAGCTAAGAGATCCATTTTGTCTGCTCAGTTTTCCGACTTCACTCAAACATTCGAATACAACCTCCGGGCTCTCTTTCACCAGAGCGCGTGCTAGTGCTCTGTGACTGTGGGAGATTGGCCTAGGTGACTTCATGGACAATTAGCTAGACTATAGAAATCCATTTTGGAAA
The DNA here is from genome assembly GCA_003697995.1 of Taxidea taxus jeffersonii. NCBI lineage: Eukaryota > Metazoa > Chordata > Mammalia > Carnivora > Mustelidae > Taxidea > Taxidea taxus. Next base: position 4,752 of record RCUC01112250.1, on the reverse strand, counting down.
GCAGACGTGTTTTATTTTTCCCCAGATAGAAGCTTCTGGTGAATCATTTACATAAACCCATGATGTTAATTTGGTTGAGGCTTGTGTTTCCCTGCAAAGACCTTATGAAATGTGCTGGATCTGGAAACCCCTTTCTTTTCTACACTCTCTTCACAGCCCAGAAATCTGAAAAACAATGATTTTCTTCTATTTAGATCATTCACAGTCTCCGTCTTCCCTATACCTAGTAACTGGTGACTAGGTACCCAGACTAGCTTGAATAACACGACTATACCAATCATTAGCTACAGTAGCATAGAGTTTCAAAGAGAATCAGTGGGGATACTACTGTCGTCTTTCGGGCAATTTAAAAGAGAACAATTCTTCCAGTTTATTGTATCCAACGTGTATTAGAAGAAGAAATAAGTTTGATTTAAAGATGGTCAGGAGTAGATAGTGGGATGGTGTGTTGGTCCAGCTAAAAAAGTCTTGTATGCAGTGAGTGGTTCCTTTGTCCAGGACGTCTCCATGTTGACTAGGTGGTTCCACTTAAGTATCTGCTACTTTTATCCTTGTCATCCTTGTTTCGTGCTTAAAAGAGGTTTTGTTTTTTTAAAATCATAAAATTAATATATGCTCACTTAAAGGTTGCTCATGATTCCTCTACCCAGATCTATTTACCTCTTAAAGTACATGGTTTATGCTTTAAATAGGTTTTTATGTTTAAAATTGATGTTTTTCTGATCATAAAGTTAATATGTGCTCTCTTAAAGATTAGCTCATGGTTCCTCTACCCAGATCTATTTACATTTTAAAGTACAGTGTAGAGAATGAAGATAAAGCATAATTGTATGGTAAAAATTCTGTCCTCTGAATAAATTTCTCTGAGTGCAACTTGAGAGTATTTTGCTCAATTTTAGGCTTCTGTCCAGATATTTATGTAATAGAAGGTGGCTATTTTATACTATATTTATACTAGGTAGGATAGATTAACTTTTTAAAAAAATATTTATTTCTTTGACAGAGATCCCAAGTAGGCAGAGAGGCAGAGAGAGAGGGAGAAGCAGGCTCCCCGCTGAGCAGAGAGCCCAATGTGGGGCTTGATCCCAGGACCCTGGGATCATGACCTGAGCCAAAAGCAGAGGCTTTAACCCGATGAGCCACACAGGCGCCCCTAGATTAGCTTTTTTATTAGAAAATTCTATTTGGTGATGGTATTTGCCTCCCTGCTGATCACTTACATTTATGGCATCAGTTTTTTCCCTTATTCACATCCTTCCTCCAATTTCCCGGTCCTGATCTGAAAAACAGCCATGACAAGAGGGGGCATCAGTTAGAACTGTCCATTGCAGGAGACTACAAACATATCTAAGAATGGCTTAGCAAAAAGGCAATTTGGGGGGCCCACTTAACTGTGAAGCCCAAGTGTCGGTGATTGGAGTGGCTCATGTGTCATTGGGAACTTGACTTCTTTCCATCTCTTGTCTCTCCTTTCCCCCATGTTAGCTTCATTCTCTGCTCTAGGTGGTGGCAAGAAGGTTCGCAACAGCTTTGGGCCCACATCCTTCCAATTGAGTTGTATCTCATTGACTCTGATTGAATGACTTGTGTAGCCATGAGCTCATGACTCAAGTGATCCATTGACGGGCTGGACCTGAGTTCTGTGCTCTCTCCGAAGGTGGTGGGAGAGTCATCTTGACATAAGGCCCACAGACTAAGAGAGAGAAAAGTGGTGACTTCCTGGGAGAAATATCAGAAGACCGTTTGTTACCAGGTAGAGGAGGTAGAATAGAGAATGAGGTCCACTTAAGGGGGCGAATGGAGCCTGCTGACATGGGAATGCGTGTGTAAATATATCCGTACAAGAATATGTGTTGATGGCCATGTGTGTTGCCTGTATACTTTTTAAATGATCAAATCATAGTCTTTATGTGAAGCCATCCCAGGCTGGTGGTATAAAATTAGAATGTTTCAGTGTTGTATCTGTGTTATATATGTTTTCTGAAAAAAATCCTTGTGGGGACAAGAGGACTAGCTAAATCTAATTATTAAGGCCTTCAAAACATTTGAGCAACACCAGTGCACTAGAGGTAGAACAGAGAGTTGCACCAGTTTTAGAAACCAATAACTTAGGTTCTTTTTTTTTTTTTTACAGCGATTTTTATAAGCAGTCAATCATGTTCTGGACAATGGTTTTTTGTGGGTTTTTTTGCGGGGGGGGTCTGGGTTTTGTTTGTTTGTTTGTTTGTTTTTTGGCTTGAACGGGTTTTGACACTGGGTACCTTCAGGGAACTTAATACGATGTTTGAGAATCTTACTAATTGGGGGAAATTAACATATTAAGATTTAGATTGTATTTTTCAAGTAATAATAACTTTTGCTTGGAATTTTAATTCAGTGGAAAGACTCATTTGCCCATTTGCAAGATGTTGGACACTGCCTATGTTCCATTGAGTCCCACTGGCTTTGTCATTGAGAGTAGGCTTGGCATATATCCTCATAAACGTGTTCTTGTTTTCAGACCCTGGTAGTGATAACCGCCCATTATGCTTAACAGCACAGGGCATTTGACAAATGGAATTGGGTAGACCTGTAATGGACATACAGTCTTGTCTGCTGAGAATTTGGGTTCCTTGTGGCCAGTTTCACTCAGTTTCTCCTTGCAGGAAATGTAAGGACTGGCCTTGGGGAAAGGGATCGTGACAAGTTAGGATTTTTTGGTTGTGTCAGAATCTCATCTCCAACTTGCACAAGCAAAAGGGGATTAGATGCCATCCATCAGTGTAAAAGGCGTGGATGTTATTGGAGGTGGCAAGATGCCATGTCTCCCTGCATTGGTGTTGGATTCTCTTTCAGCAGATAAGATTTCCCCAGGTAGTCAGGGACATGGCAGCTGGAAGATCCAGGCTCCCTTCTGGCCATCTCTGAGAACAGAGAATAAAAGGCTGCTTCTTTGTTTTTACTCTTTCTAATTCCAGTTCAGTGAACCTCAGAGTAGGACTCTTACTTGACCTGTTTAGTTCATATACCATCTTTTGGACCAATCTCTGCAGACAAGGATGAAGTACTGTGAAGGACCAGCTTGGTCAGTTGGGTGTGTGCAAGGGCAGGCAGATGGCGTGATTAGAGCAGAGGCCATGCAAGTCAACCAGAGAAGGAGGGTGGGAGATGTAATCAGACAACATTGAAAAGGATGCTGGGCAAACCAATTGCCAGTGGAAATACTGGACTTCCATTGTACGTGATGCTTATATGAATGTCTCTTTGTCCCCTGCACAATGTACAGAAGGAAGCAGATTCTTCATAGGGATCATGGATCCTTTATCATACCCTGTGTTCTTCTAATGAAGTAATGGTTCCTCTCGAGGACCCTCATGAAGGGTAGGGCAAGGTGGTAGGGTAGAAGATCTACCAGCCTGGGGAATTACAAGAATGACATCTTTCAAGGTGTGGAAGGCTAGCACTTCCTTTTGAATCGTTGATTGAAAACACCTTCACCTTAAATTTTCACTGTTCCCCTTCGGTTCCATTTGCATGATGCTTTCTTGTTTTTCATGTGGCTTTTTTTCCCCCTCCTACATCATTTCCTTCCAATGATACAGTTTCTTCTGAGGGGGTGCAAACAGAAGTTCACAGAGATCAAGCCCAATGTCCCACAGCTAGGAGATAGCAGAAGTAGTAGGATTTTAACCCTGATCTCCTGTCCACACCGAGCTGTCTTTGTTATCACAATTGTATTCTGCTGTTAGTGTCACTGGCATCCTCTGCTAAAAGCCTACAAATATTTTACTTTACCCTTAGTGAGTGTCTTACATAACTGACAAGTATGAGACTGGCATGTCAGTGTTGGCCATTCGTGAGAGGGTTGCCGAGCTCTGACAAGCACAGACTCTGGAGGCAGACCACCTAGGTTCAAGTCTCTACTCCCAAATCTCCCTAGTTGTCAGATTTGGAGCACGTTACTTAACTTTCTGAGTTTCAGTTTATCTTCAAATGGGGGGAAATAAGAGGGCTTACTTTATAAAGCTGTTGTGAGAAATGAAAAAAAAAGTGATGTAGATGAATGAAAGACGTTTCATCAAATCCTAAGGTTTACATTAGCACCCTGCCTGGTACTTGGTAAACTTTATAAATATTGGCTCGAAGGGTGTTAATAAAACATTCAGTCCAGTGGCTTTTTTTTTTAAGATTTTATTTATTTATTTGACAGACAGAGATCACAAGTAGGCAGAGAGGCAGGCAGAGAGAGGGGGAAGCAGGCTCCCTGCTGAGCAGAGAGCCTGATACGGGGCTCGATCCCAAGACCCTGGGATCATGACCTGAGCCGAAGGCAGAGGCTTTAACCCACTGAGCCACCCAGGCGCCCCTCCAGTGGCTTTTTCTAGGACAGTGTTTATATTCTTACAGGGGACCTGCAGGTGAGAGATGTATTCATGATTGAAAGATTCTGGAACATATTAAGGAAGAGGTGTCTAGGAGCTATAAGCCATAGGAACTTTGAGTTTGGTTTTAACTTTTTGGGGGGTGGGTTTAAGGTTCCTTACACTGTCAAGTTCATTGTTTAATAATTGTTTAATGTTTTCTGCCTTTACAGTTGGCGTTATATAATGAATAATGCGGGTTTTGAATACGGGGAAGCATACTTTTTAACGGTTGAATATCACGTTTTCTTAACAGGGAAAGCGAGGACATTGAATGTTTTGTTGGTATTTAGAAGTTTGTATCCAGTGGTAGGGCTGTGCCTTGTTACATTTTTGTAGGTTTTGAAAATGC
>RCUC01112249.1:0-17548 GCA_003697995.1 Taxidea taxus jeffersonii | reverse complement strand
GGGGGGGGGGGTGGTTGGTCTAATGGAATATCACTCAGCCATCAAAAAGAATGAAACCTTGCCGTTTGCAGTGACATGGATGGAATTAGAAGATATTATGCTAAACAAAATAAGTCAGAGAAAAACAAATACCATATGATCTCACTCATGTGAAATTTAAGAAACAGCATGAACATAGGGGAAGGGAAGGAAAAATAAAACAAGATGAAATCAAAGAGGGAGGCAAACCATAAGAGGCTCTTAACTATAGGAAACAACCTGAGAGTTGCTGGAGGAGAAGTGGGTGGGGGGATGGGGTAACTGGGTGGTGGCCAGTAAGGAGGACACTTGATGTAATGAGCACTGAGTGTTATATGCAAACAATGAATCACAAAATTCTACCCCTTAAACTAATAATACAATATATGTTAACTAAATTAAATTGAGATTTTTTTAAAAAAAGAATGTGCAGGGGCACCTGGGTGGCTCACTGGGTTAAGCCTCTGCCTTCGGCTCAGATCATGATCTCAGGGTCCTGGGATGGAGCCCCACATCCAGCCCTCTGCTCAGTGGAGAGCCTGCTTCCCCTCTCTCTCCGCCTACTTGTGATCTCTCTTGTTCTGTCAAATAAATAAATAAAATCTTTAAAAAAAAATAATGTGCAAATACAAGAAAACTAGTGGAGAGTATAAAATAAAAATGTGCAACCGCATATGACAAAAAACTGATCACAGGGCATAGAGGAAATGTACTTGTCTGGATTTCATTTATACTTACAATCATTACGTTACATTTAATATATTTTATTTTATTTACTTTTTTTTTAAAAGATTTTATTTATCAGAGAGAGAGCGGGAGCGAGCACAGGCAGACAGAATGGCAGGCAGAGGCAGTGGGAGAAGCAGGCTCCCTGCTGAGCAAGGAGCCCGATGTGGGACTCCATCCCAGGACACTGGGATCATGACCTGAGCCGAAGGCAGCTGCTTAACCAACTGAGCCACCCAGGCGTCCCACATTTAATATATTTTAGAAGTTATCTTTTCTCTTTGTATACCCTTATTTTGACAATTTAGCTCAACAAGGAGCTTGCAAATTCAGAAACAATTTGAGTCCCATCCAACTCTGATTACAAGACTACAACTATGACTTTTATTTTATCCTGCATCATATTTTCAGTATTAACTCACGTTTTCTCTTTCATTTTCTGCCCTTCTTAAACTGGCCTGCTCATCTCCTTGGTTCCCAAGACTGCTCTAACAACAGTTAACCTATCTGAAAGGTCCCACCCTTGCCAGCCATTATTCTGATTTCCCTTTGCTGGATTAGGACAGCAAGATTCCAGCTTTTCCTGCTGTCTGATCCGCTGAAACACAGGAGTTTACAGACCAAAACATAGATGCTACTGCCAAACCTCTATCACATTCAGACTCAAGCCCCCTAATTTGTAATTCTGGTGTCATGTGAACTAGCAATGAATTAAACCAAGACACTGGTAGAAAAACCAGCGAGACCAGAATATGTCCTTTTCAAGGGGGAAGGGAAGGAATATTTGGTGTGAAGATGAGCTCACGAAATTGTCCTTGATGGAATTTATGCTGCTGTTTTGGAATCAACAGAATTCCTCTATGAGAACCTAGCTAAAGGCATCTGGGTTCTAACTGTCAAAATACCTGACCACGTTGCCAGTGACGTGTCATTTCTTTCAGTTCCTCCAAAAGGCATTATGCGTTAGCCCCTGAAATAACTTGGGAGACGAGGATTGAAGGCACAAAGTGGAACAGCTCGGGGAACTGGCCCCCGGGGAACTTAGGCAGGAGCTGTCCTGCGATTTGGAAATTGTGCTGCCAAACTGCCCTGCGATGTTTTTCAGGAGAGGGAAGTCCCCAGCTCCGTGCCCAGGCTGATGGTTTATCTTTGCTGGGTTGCAGAGTAACTGCCACAATGATGATGACTCTGATAAGCACACGGTAGGACTCTGATTCAAGTGGATGTCCCACAGTAACACAGATCCTCATGCCTCTAGCACCTCCCATATGTCAGTGATCCTTGGGCCAGGGATTAGACAATGGGATTTACTCAGCGCCCAGCTTTCCCCAGCTGCACAGGACCTCCACCTCCTGCTTTTCTGTAGCTCTTGTTCATGCTGGCAAGCAGAAAGGAGAACTGAACCCCTGGCATGCCTTGTAGCCAGCTGCTGGGGTAACGAGATAGCCCGTGTTGGGGATAGCACCTCAGGTAGAGGTAAGAGAAGTAGGATGAGAGGGATAGTTAGCACAAAGTGGGTAAGGAAAGGAATAGTAACCCAACCTTACCTCCCAGCCATCTTATTCATATGGCCCAGAGCAGCCTTTCCATCTTGCCATCCTTCTTTCTCAGTATGGTATTTCATTGGGTAGTAAAATCATGGGGATGTGGGGAGCTGGTGAATTGGACAGTATACATAGGAGCTACCCACACAAAGAGAACAGTTCTGGGCATCTTTGGTGGGGATGATGCTTACACCACAGATTTATCCTCAATATATGCATTTGGACAAAGTTAAGCCCAGTTTGGGCCAAGACATCTGTGAGACTTTCTAGTAAAACCTAACCTGTAAGGTCAACTGTAGGTAGATGTCTTAAGCATCTTTCCCCACTATCCTTTTCTCTAAATGCACAGTTAATACCCTGACTTTAAAAAAAATGTGCTTCTCTGGGGTGCCTGGGTGGCTCAGTGGGTTAAAGCCTCTGCCTTCTTCTCAGTTCATGATCCCAGGGTCCTGGGATCGAGTCCCGAATCCGGTTCTCTGCTCAGCAGGGAGCCTGCATCCCCCCCCCCTTTCTGCCTCTCTGGATACTTGTGATATCTCTCTCTCTCTGTGTCAAATAAATAAATAAAATATTAAAAACAGATTTTATTTAAAAAAAAAAAAAGAAAGAAAAATGTGCTTCTCAATGAAACATTGGTCTTGACATGTGTTTCCAGCAGTGATTTCTGATTTGCTCAAATTCTTTCCCTTGCCTACTTTTATAATTGAAGTAAAGGGCCAACTTGGATGACTGGGAACTGGGGGAAGGACCATGTGAAGATAACAGTTTCTGGGTCCTGATTATCATGGGATCCTCAGACTGTGGCTTTACCTTGACTTGGCAGGCCATCTTCTAGCACAGTGCTGATACTGGCATTTTCTCTCCCAACAACTCGGGCTTCTTGTATACTTCCTGCTCATAGCAATTCTTGGTTTCAGCCTACCCGTCTTTTTGGGAGTGTGGGTGAGGGAAGGAATCTTAGTGAGTATCCTTCCTTACTGCAAGCCTAACAATAATGAATAATTATATCCAGAATCTTGTTGTTCTTGTTGTTGTTGTTTTCTTATGATAGGCAAGTTCCTAGTGATGTGGTTTTAGAATGTAGGTGAGGTTTGGTGTGTTGGGATCTGGAGCCAACATTCAAAAAAGAATTCTTGAGACATCTTTGGTGCAAAAAGTTGGTTTTATTAAAGCACAGGGACAGGACCCGTGGGCAGAAAGAGCTGCTGCAATGGGGTTGTGAGGGGTGGTTTATCATAATCTTGGGAGTTGGTAGAGGTAAGGAAAAGGGAAGTTTCAAAAGGATTTTCATATGTTAAGGACTTACAGGATACTGGAGGCCTTGCCATTGTCAAGTTCAAGTTGTTTCTCCCTCTAGCAAGGCATTAATATTAAGACCGTTGGGAGCTTCCTGGATGAATGTTACACATGTCCCACCCAGGAGTTGGGGGTCGGGGGTTGGTTTGTAGGGTGTCAGCTTGTTCTTTGTCCTCAGCTTGCCTTCTGCTCCCTCATCACTAGGAATACCTAGTTTGCCACAATGCTTTTTTATTTTTTTTATTTTTATTTATTTGACAGACAGAGATCACAAGTAGGCAGAGAGAGAGGAAGGGAAGAAGGCTCCCCACTGAGAAGAGAGCCAGACACGGGGCTTGATCCCAGGACCCTGGGATCATAACCGGAGAGGCAGAGGCTTTAACCCACTGAGCCACCCAGGCACCCCTGGTAATGCTTTTTTAATTTGCAGACCCACAACTGTGTCTGTGTCTTGCTCGCCATTACATTCTTGCTCTCAAGCACATTTCGTGCATACAATAAGGATTTAATGAAGATCTGCTGAGTGAATGTGTTCCCCCGGGGAATGGAGTAACCCTTCACCTCAGACACAGGTGCCTTTAGAGTCAGTCAAACCAAGAAGGGCTTCTGAGTCTGGCCTTTGTTGGAGAAAACCTCAGTTCCCCAAATCTACAACAACAGAAGCCCAGGCTAAAATGAACTGAAACTTGCGGTTCTGCCATTCATTAGTTTTGTGACCTTGGGTAAATGAGCCAAAGTCTTCACTTTCTGAACCTTTTCATCTTTTGTAGAAACTGGACAATAACACCTATCTCGTAGGTGGTTGTTGATTTTTCATAAGATCAAAGATGTGGGATTGTTACATAAGAAGCTATTTTCCCACAGGGTGCCTCTGGGAGAAGGGCCGAGGGAATGAAATTCTCCCTTTACCTTACAGAAGTTCGATTCCTGAACTCATTAAAATTATTAGTGTTAATCACTATACCTTGAAAATAAAAATGCCCTTGAAAGAATATTCATTTCCATCTACCAAGCCCATAATGATGTTTATTCTCAGACTGGAAAGAATGTCAGTGTTTCCACTGCCACAAATGTCACTATCAGAGAAAAAGGGACTGTGGCATCGGTGGGTTAGAATGGCAGCAAGGACTTGGGGCATCTATTTGAATGAGGATGGTGTCTCCTGTTAGTAAGAGTTTAGTATTCAGAGACTGTACTGTGAGAAGTCTGGAAAAGATGCTTCATGTAGGTCCATGTTGATTATGTGTCTCCCGGTGATATCAGCCTTGTTGGTTAGTTACTAATAAAATGCTTTGTGTCTTAGTGACTGTGTTGGGTTGATACTTTGGAGAAGTACATGAACACATGTCTACTTGACAATGCAAGTCATAAGGTCATTATTTTCATTGCATTCATGGTCAAGGCCTGGCGACCTTCTGGAGTTGGCAGCCATTGCCCCGTCAAACACCCTTATGTATGCTGCACTGTAGAACTACTCCTGGGCGCTGGGCATTTTCTTCGCCATTATTTTACAATAAACATTATCTTCTAATAAACCATAACATTTAGAATTGCATAAGAATAAGAACATCAGAGGACTTGAGGAGCTTAATCTTTTTCATTAAGACTAAAAAGGGAAAAAAAGATGTGATAGGACTAGTGGGAATTCATTTAAAATATTTGTCGAGGTTGGGTTTAAGCCATCTTGCTGTGAAAATAATAAACCATGGTAGCAATAACAATGCTCTGTAATCTCACAAAGCACATTCAGCATTCTTTTTTTATAAATAAGAAAACCATAAATAAAAATGATTACTTTAAAGCTAACGTGAAATTACAGTCAGTACCACATGCCAGATGTTTTCCTCTCATATCCATTTTTTCCAGTCAGTCTTCATGCCCTCCTCCACTTTCCCCCCAATCATACGTAAGTCATCTGTGAAGAAGTAACTGGGGGTGGCATTTGATCCTAATCGGAGGTTGGCAAATTTAATGGAAAAATAGAACTTTGTTTATCTCACACATTGTAGGCAGGAAGGAGATGGGGCCTCAGAGTAGCTGTTTAATAAGACTTTTGGAGACTCCCAGGGTGACTGACAGCTGGATTTCGCTTTTGGAGGCCCCACCATCATATGGCACTGGACACGCAAAATACACTCACATCTGACATTCGATACCATTTTGTCTATAGGACTTTTGGAGAGAACTTCTGTAATTCTGTTTTTGAAATTATTAGCCTACGATTGACTCCTCTCATTGAAAACCAACTCTAGTTTTTCCATAACGGGACAGACTCAGGAGTTTTTTGCAATTTGAGAAAGCCCCACATGCTACCAATTTTCAATGATAATAAAGTCTATATGACTATTAAATTTGAGAGTTAGAGAAGTTGTCATAACACAAAATTTCCTGGTGTTTCATTAAGTAAGCATTTGGTTCTGATGATGCATGTTTCACTGTCTGTTGACACAAAATGTTTTCAACTCTCCAGTGTTATGGGAGACTCTGTGCCTTTAGTTCATAATTGATAACACGGCCACAGCTAGAAAACTAGGCTACTTTCCCAGGGCAGATGCGTTGTTGATCTGGAAGACTGGAGTAGAAAAAGAGATGCTATTTGAGGAGCTTAGTCCTCCAAATGCCATTCCCTTGTACGGAAGGATTTCTGTTTGACATTCTGAAGAGGCACATATTTCCTCCTACTGACAGGGAGAAGGAGTATTAATGGGGGAAGGTAGTGTGGAGGATAGCACATTTACACCCTTGTATGGAAATATGTAACCAAGATTGAGAGCAGAAGTGGAGTTACAGCTATGACAGCAGCATTTTCCAGTGACCTTCAGCCTTGTTCGCAACACTGGAACCTTCCATTGCCTTTATCCCACCCTGCTTTTCAGGGGCAGGAGCCTCCATGGAGGATTTCTGTGTTATAAAGTCCTCGCTAAGATCACTATGGGCAGGGAAGTCTTTACCTCTGAGGATCCCCACCTCCAAGAGCAGTTAGAACATAAAGCCTTCACCACAAAAGAACCAAGACCATCTTTCTATTAGCTTTAGAATCGCAATTGTCCCTAGAGGCTAAAACCACCTTGTTACACACTCTGCAACCTCCAAGCTCAAGAACCTGCATATTTTCAGGCCCTGAAGGCCTTCCTCTTGTCTGAGCACCTCCATCTGAAGCTTGGTGAACACAGCCAGGGACACTCAGGGCTTGACCCACTTCCTCAGAACACTCCCCACCAGCCTAGAACTTTTCAGTCGGATATCTGGCTGTACATTTGTTTGCCCCAGGAGCAAGTGCTTCTCCAACTGGCCCACTCCCATGAGGTAACCACAGCATCTGTGACTCTCCACAGAGTGGAAAGGACTGTTCCTAGGAACCCAAGAGCCCCCACCATCCTGTTCACTGGTTTCAGATCATAAACAAGGGCTGTGTGTGGTCATTTAAGGAAACAGAAAACAAGGCCTCCTGGCCTTGGGCACCCCAGTGGAGGTGAGGAGTCCTGCTAAGTCTAAATCCTGGAGTGGTCATGACTCTAGGGCTAATACTTCATCCATGGTGTTGCAAAGGCATCATTAAGAGCACATTAGTTTAAAGAATAACTAAAGCGTTGTTTGTTACCCAACCAGGAGAAATGTTAATCAGGATGAGCGTCTGGCTCAGGCTGGTCAGGCTCTGATCTGGATTTTACTGCAGGTAGATTTCCATTGACTAGAGAGCTCTAATCAGGGCTTTTTTGGAAAACAGATAATTCATTTACCTGAGTTTGCAGCCACGTAGGGGTCAGTTAGTCACCCGCTACAATTAAAATGTTCCATTTTGTAGCTTAATACGTTTTTCATGGTTGGGGCAATGTGTAAAATGAGTACATAATGAAAAAACGGAGTTCAAAACAGCACAAATTATAGAATGATATTGCCAACCTTCTCTTATATAAGAAAATAATAATGTTTACAGAACTTGGTTTATGTGTAGGAGTGGGGTTGGAAAAAACCAGCATGGGACCAATACGCCACATACATGCAAATACACTATACATGCATACAAAATTAGTTTTTGATGGATGGGTGGTTTATAGACCTTACACCTTTGAAGCCTGAAGTCCACCCAAAGTCTGTTTTGGAGGTTTTACCTCTCTCTCAGAAGGTCTCCTTCTTCTGGTCTCTATTGTGCTTTCTTGGCCACCCATTGCCCTGCCATCTCAAGGGAAGTTTCTGTGTAGTTATAGCATTGTATTTGCTTGGTCTCACCAGCAGAACTGTTTGAATGGGAATGTGAGGAGAACAGAGAGCGTGCAAACAGGAAACCAACTTGCCTGGTGAGGAGAAGCACCAGTTCTCTGATCTGTCCTGATTCACATTCATAAATTTGTCTGTGATTGACTTGGTGGACAGTTACGCCTCAACATCCCTGTTCAGGGGATAGAAGAGTCCCTTTCCCTGGGCAACACCTGTTATCTGTTAAAGGATGTCTTGAAACAGTTTCCTGCCAGAAACATTTTGGGGACTTCCACACCCAGGAGAAGTTGAAATTAGTGAAATCTCGGGCTTGAACCTTGATGTTCTATGAACCTGGTTTGTTTGTCCTGAATCGTCAGGGACTTAGAAAAATCTTTGCTTAAAGTGAGACTCTTCTGGTTTTAATGAACCCAGGCTTATGTTTATAGATGAGATTGCTCCCTTTAATAATTCACTCACCAGCAGAGTCAGCAATGATAACATTCCCTGTGCTAGGTGTATTTTGGAAGGTAGGAAACAATGTATGACAACATATTGTGTATGTGGTTGATGGATATCCATGAACCAGAGGTCAGAGTTGACCCATTGCATGTTTCATAAACAGCCTTCAGGTGTAATATTGCCCTTCTCAGAAAATCTGAACTAATCTAAGTGTGGAAGCTCCTGTATCTTAAAACTTGCCTATACAAAGACTTTGAAATTATATATTGTCACCATAGCATCTTGTCATGTTTTCTTTTCCATTTTTAATGGAAAGGGAAATGTTTTTTCCCTAAGGTCTCAAGCTTTCTCTTTTATTATTTTGTTCAATTTAGAAATATGAAATATAATATTTTTAAAAGCATAGGTTTCCTGAAAACAAAATAATTTTCCTTTATCATTTTTCTACACTTATAAATGTAATGCCAAATTGTATCTTTCTTGGTGCCAGAAGATAATTGGCTTTTATCTACTCTCATGCCTCTGCTGGTTGAGCCTCTGGCAAATCTGGTGATTTTGTTTGATTTCATGAGTTCAGAAGAAGACCTCATTTTTGTTTCAATCATATTCTCTCTCTCTGTCTCCATCTCCCTCTCTCTCTGTCTCTTTCAACATTGAGTTCTTTGAAGATAGACATGTCATGGGTAAAACCCTATCATCCATTCAATAACCATGTCCTCCCCAAGGTGGAAGGACAATGATTTGTAGTTTAAAACTGGCTGCTAGACAGAGTGGGAAAATGGAGGACATAATCACAAATCCTTAACAACCTTTCGTGCTTGAGAAATGACCAGACCTGCTTTTTGTCCTCTGTGGTGCACGCCGAATGGAGATTTTTCCTTCCTTCCAATGATTTCACTTCTTCAGCATATATGTGTATTTATGCCCTTATTACACTAATGTCCTGCTTAATGGGTCTGGAGATGCTGTTATTTATAGATTTCAGTTCATTCAAAGAACAGCTGCGAAAAGTCTCACCAAGGGGGATCCTCACTGTAGTCTGATTATGACCCTGCATTGGTTGCCAGGGAGGTGTGGGATCTTAGATCTTAGAGAATGACTTGTTAAGTGCAGCAAAAGTTTATCTGGAAGGATCTACCATTTTTAAAAATTGTCTTCCTTTGACACTTTAAATTCATCTGTGTTCTAGTTTCCAGAAGCAATTTCCCCTCTTGTGTTCTTTAGCTTTCAAAACTCCAGCCTTTGGAATTGGACCCTGGAACTAAAGTTTATACCTTTGCTCCTTTATTATTTCCTTCTTTCTCATCTTATTTTCCTTTTTAATTTCCTTTCTTCCTTCTATGACTGAATTCACTTGAAAAACATATATGAGTGTGTATATATATACACATATAACTTACATATCATTTTCCATATATTTTGTGAATTTATAAACATCATAACATTATATGTAACAAATTATGTATTATATATAACTATTGATTATATATAATCTATATAACTATGCATTACACATGACATATATAATTACATATAATGGGTCAATTCATCCCCCTCATTAATGAAATACAGATAGTAAATATATATATATATATCCATATATATATACATATATATGGAGAGAGAGAGAGTGTGTGTAAACACATACACATCTGCCACATTTTGGGTACTATGCTTGCTAGCTGCAAGCTATGCAAAGATGACTCTTCTCCTGAATCACTGTAAGCGTGTTATGTATAAGGGACGTAGACATAAACAACTAATTTGAATAGAAAGTCACAAATGCTGGTATAAAGATCCAGGGAGCTATAGGAGCATAGTAGGGGCAGTACATATCTCCTTTGCCTTCTCATTTAAAGAATAAACTAAAAACTATGAACCAGGGAATGGCCTCTCTCCTCAGGGGCACAGCACTGCTGTGTATGTCAAATTGTGACACTATTGAGAAGAGGCCAGTGATTGTATAAATATATGAGTCACAGGTTAGAGATTAAAGAAGACCTTTTTGATTTCATGGTTTTGCCAGAACATGCTGTAAGGTTCAGCCCTGCCTGAATTGCTCTTTGCTCAGTTCCAACCTCTGCCCAGAATCGTCTCCCAAGAGGTGACTTTTCTCTCCACCACTGAGAAGGATCTTTGTATCCTTCTTTGATAGAATATTCCTACTTTATCCATTCATCTGTTGATGGGCATCTAGGTTCTTTCCATAACTTGGCTATTGTGGACATTGCTGCTATAAACATTCGGGTACACGTGCCCCTTTGGATCACTACGATTGTATCTTTAGGATAAATACCCAGTAGTGCAATTGCTGGGTCATAAGGTAGCTCTATTTTCAATTTTTTGAGGAACCTCCATGCTGTTTTCCAGAGTAGTTGCACCAGCTTGCATTCCCACCAACAGTGTAGGAGGGTTCCCCTTTCTCCACATCCTCGCCAGCATCTGTCATTTCCTGACTTGTTCATTTTAGCCACAGATGAATGGATAAAGAAGAAGTGGTATATATATACAATGGAATACTATGCAGCCATCAAAAGAAATGAAATCTTACCATTTGCGACGACATGGATGGAACTAGAGCGTATTATGCTTAGCGAAATAAGTCAACTGGAGAAAGACAACTATCACATGATCTCCCTGATATGAGGAAGTGGAGATGCAACGGGGGTGGGAGTTAAGGTGGTAGGAAAAGTAAAAATGAAAGAAGATGGGATCGGGAGGGAGACAAACCAAAAGAGACTCTTGATGTCATAAAACAAACTGAGGGGGGTGGGGGGAAGAGGGGTTGGGAGAGGGTGGTGGGGTTACATTATATGTTTAAATAAAGTTAAAAAAAAAAGAATATTCCTACTTTACAATTCTCACATCAGGAATTCTCCCAAAAACTCTCATTCTTCATAAAATCCAGTTAAATCTAAGTCTCTTCTTCAAAACCTTAATCTTTTTATTCTCACTAATCAGGAGATACTGATCATTCATAACCAACATCCTGTATATTTAACAGACTTGAAAATGTTATCATGCCTTATCATGTGGTACCTTAAGTAATCTTCATTATCAGCTGCTCCCCTAAAGCACACCCAGAACTCCCAAAGATTCTTATCTAAGAATTAGGGAGTCATGTAGACTTTACAGGCATTTTTGTCTGGAGGGGGGGCAGGAAAATGGTGGCATACATTGTATACTTCCCAATGAGCCACCTGAAAATCTGCCTTGTTTCTCTTTTCCAAAGTGCTTTTCCCCCCACTGGTGGCCACCAAGACCCCTTTTTTATTTCCCCTCAGAGTGCTTACCCTTGGGGTCCTCTTTTACCATGTTTTGCAAAGCAATTCCACTCTGCCTCAAAACTTGCAGAGGCCACTCATTTCCTAGATCAGTAAAACACTAAGACCCAGTATGTGGCAGGACCCATTCTCCTTAGAAGCCTAGTAACCCTCTACAGTAATTAGAGTGTGTCCTTTGGGATCCTTTTGTATTTGGAGAAATAATAGAATTTCACAAAACAGCTGAAAAGACATTAAGCTTTTCTAGTTGTTTCTCAGTGGGAGAATTGGTGTGAATTAGTTAGTTTACCATTGCAGGAAGCAGAAATGTCTCCCTTATTATTCATAGACAGTTGCTTAAAAATCATGGAATTAATAAAGAAGCAACATCTCTTTAACAATATTCTGTGTTTTTTTTAAACTAGAGAACATTTCTATAACCTCAAAAGTATCCTACTGATTACATGAACATCAAAATGAAATATTTTGTTCGTCCTGGAAAAGAAAAGTAGAACTTTGGATGGGAACGCATTTCTCTTTTTGCTATAAGTATAAGCCATGATAATGCTAATGAATAATTCCTATAAAATAAGATTCACATGTCATATGAAATAAGTTTCCTTTGGAACCAACTCTTAAGAGCACATTAATAAATATGATTTTCTCACTATAATTATTTTTCTACTGAAGTAGACATGAACCTGAGGACTTAACATCAAACAAAATCATTCTTTTAAATTAAAAAGAAAGAGAATTTTCAAAACTTAACACATCTCCACCCCATTTTATAGCAGTCTATGCTTTGTGGATAGTTACAGATGGGTTTTATTATTCATAGCATGTGTGTGTCCTTGGGCCCCGTAAAAGTTGGACCAGGTTGGCAAGAGCTGTGTTATTTACAGTGAGAGAAGCACGTGCCATTTGTTTGTTTGTTTGGCTGTTTTTGAGAGGGGGAAGAAGGAAATAGTATTTGCATAGGCTTGGTCAGTTTGAAAAATTAATTTGCCACATTGATAAATCCTGAGCTTAGTGCTTGTTAAACAGTTATGAAATTCAGTATGAGGTTTTGTACTTGAATATACCTTAACAAAGAACAGGTTAGATTTCAGCTGAACCCTGGACAAAGCTGCATTGTTATCTCTGGCATTTTGTACATCTGATTATTTTGTGATGATCTCATCGCCCTAAAAACTGTAAATTCATACTGCCAATTTCATAATTGGTCATCAGTCTCCTGAAAGCTTTCATAGTTGCATAGACAGGGAAAAAACCTAGAGGAAAAAAAAATCACACATCTTTTAAATCACATTATATTATTTTATAAAGGATTTGTAGAAAGTGAAACATTTTGCTACCATTTAGGTGTAGCATAGAAAACTAGGGCAATGCTTACTTTTAGAAATATCAAGTGTTACTCACTGTTTTAGAATTAATTGCATAATTATCTAGTAGAACAGTAAGATACCGGGGTACCTTAATAGAAACACTACACTTCCAAATAAAATAATAATAATTAACACCTCCTATATTCCAAGTACTTTATTAGCTATAATTTTTTAACTCCCCACATCTCTGTGTGTAAATAAACACCATTAACAATATTAATCTTTTCTATAGTTTAGAAATAAGAACACTAAGGCAGAGAAATAGATTTGAATGATAAATTAGGCATTATGGCTTTGAGTCATCTAAAGAGGCAGGTATTCAATAGGAACAATAGATGTTAGTAGAGTATGAAAATCACTCTTGCCACTGTTCATAAATTGCTAAGTAGTTATTAATTAAAAATATCATCTTTCATCTGAGCATCAAGGAAATTAACATTTTTAAAACAATTGCAAGAATTGAGACTCTTGGATATGCCTAAGATGTTGTAGAACTTACTTTAGAGTTACCGTTCTAGGTAGATGGTAGCTACATGAAGTTGTATGACGTTGAAACCATTGGGTTGGTAGGCTAAAGACATGTAACATATGTCAGAGTCTCATTAGGGAATAAACACATCTTGCCAACAAAGCAATGAGGTTTTGTTGTTTTGTTTTTGTTTCACTGATGCACTCAATGAATACGTGAATGAATGCGTCCTTTTAGGACGGGCATGAAAGTGTGCAGAGGTGCTGTGGGCTCCCGGGACATTTGATGCCCCTTTGTAACACCATAACCACTAAAGAAAAAAAACTACCATCAGAACAGACAGTTATGGAGCCGTGGAAAGCTGACACCATCCCTAAAGTACTGTTGTAAAAAGACAAAGTGAAATATGGCTGGTCAGGTACAAGTTGTGTATCTACAAAGTAAAGGGATGTTCTCTGCTGTAACGTTCCAGAACCATAGACTCATTGGACAGAAAGCTGTGATTAATGCCCATCTGGGAAGAACCTGAGCTGGAGGGAAGCCAGCCAACTAAACTTCATTTGGGGAGATAAGTAAGACAAGTAGTGACCTTGCCATGATCTGAAATGACTCTACGACATGGCCATTCGAGCCAAAGAAGGAACAGTGTAGCCAGACTCTGCTGTGGTGCTCTGAACTGGCTGAAGGTAGAGAGGGGAAAGTGCTTTGAAGTTACATCATAGAAATATAGCTGGTGCATGGGTAGCCAAAGGGCACACACTTAGGTTAGCTGTGTCTTTATGTTACTGAGTTGAATTTCTATGGTGAGACTTGTCGTCCGATGGCATCCATTGCCCAAGGTAATTGATTCACCATAAATAAACAAGTTCTCAATTCATTTGGGTAATAGAGTTTAATTGCAAGGTATAAAACATTTGTCCTGAGTCCAGTTTGCTCCCAAAGTTGAATTGTTTTCTACTGCCTGATGATGGTTCTCCTTGCTGACAAACTATTAGAAAAAAATCCCCACTATTTTGCATGCCTCTGTGGTCTCAGACTAGGGGTTTGTGGAGGCTATGGAAACAGTTTGCTCATTTTATCCACCTATCCTTGAAATATTGAAATCTGAGCTTCCATTTGAGCTAAATGTATACTCAGCAGGCAGTGAGTTTTCTTTGGCAGTATAGTGTTCAAAGGGATTACTGATTCTTGTACCTAAGAATCAAAGAAATAAAAGAACATACCATAAAAGGGCCAAACTTTGCACTAGACATGCACAAACGGGCCATAACCTCTAATTCTACAATATCCATTGGCAGAAACATGGCTTAGAAAAATTTCTAGGGGTACCGGGGTGGCTCGGTCTGTTAGGCATCTGCCTTCAGCTCAGGTCATGATCCCAGGGTCCTGGGATCGAGCCCCGCGTCTGGCGCTCTTAGCGGAGAGCCTGCTTTCCCTCTCCCTCAGTCTGCTACTCTGCCTACTTGTGCTCTCTATTTCTCTATCAAATAAATAAATATGTAAAATCTTTAAAAAATTTTTTAAATTTCTAAATTTATACCTAAATAGAAATAATTAAATTCAATTGTTATATCAAATCTACTTAAAGTTCAAACTTCTCAGATCACACATCTAAGCAGCATGTTTTGTCTTCTCAGTTTTAAGCTGGTGAAAGTGCCCTTAAAATATGCATTATGAAAAAAAATGTAGGTATGAATGCTGTGGTTTTGCATTTTTAAGGATGGAGAGAAGGTGTAGCATTTTATAAATAGTGTGCAATAAAGGCATCCTTTCCTTTGCAGCTTTATTAAATGTTTTATTGTTATTTACTTTTATTAGAAAAGTGCTATGAAAAGTGTAATAAAAATACAGGCATATGTGTATGTTTGTGTGTTTGTGTGTGTGTGTGTGTGTGTGTGTGTGTTGGACTTTAGGGAAAATTCAGACCAAACAAACTGTAGCCTGTTCACTTTATCTCCATAGAACTAAAAGAAACAACTGTGTTTCCTTTGCTGCCCCAGCATCCTCTCATTCTTCTTTTATGCACCGCCTGCCATTCTTTCCTTTTGCCTTTCCTGACTATTGTAATTCGGGTGCACTCCTTTACCAGCCTCTAGGCAAAGAGCTTCTTGCCTTTCTCTTCCCCTTCCCTGCTTTTTCTCCCCCTCTCTGAATACATTTCACAGAAGGCCGTCTTCCAAAATAACTAACACCAATTAATTTTTTAACTTAAAAAAAAATCATCTTTAGCCCTGAGTCTGCCCTCTGCATTGGTGTGGAGTGTGTGGAAGAAGCTGTACTGAGGCTGATAAGCCCAGTCAGTGATGTCTCTTCAGGAGGAAGCAAGGCCCTAGCCACTCACTGGCGCCTGGGGCTGCTTATCCAGGCAGCGGGGCTCGGAGCTGACGGCTGACCCCCAGCACCCAGAGTTGTGAACCCAGGCAGGAGCCGGCTGCTGGGGCACATGCTGGGGCCCTGTGCTCGGGCCCTATGCTCGCCCGTGCCCATGACTCTGTGACCGGAACTTGTCCCTAACCACTCTCTGTTTTTGCCTAGACAGCAGTTCTGCCCTCGAGGGCTCCCTCAGGTCCCCATCACAATCACTCACCACACTGCTTTCCTCTTTTGCAGAATCCGATGACCTCCGTGGGGACCCTGCACTCAGCCATCAGAGCGCTCCTGCTGCCCAGGATGGTCCTACTTCAGTAGTAGATACTGGTGGCCTTGAAAGCATCACCCAGTGTCCCCAGCAGCTTCCTCAGATGATGGCTGCAGGTAAACGTCGGGGGGCAGCTGGCCTTTTGAGTTAGTGGAAAGCTGGCCTGGCCATGAACTTGTGCGTTGGCCCAGGAACCTGGGATCTTTAAAGAAACCAGGTTGTGGAGCTAGTGTACGTTAAGAAGCATTCAGTCAAATGGCACATATTTTGCTGAGGGTTTTTTTGTTTTGTTTTTAGCTCTGAGCTATTTGTTTTTAATATTATTTATTTGCTTGTTTTGCTGAAAGTCTGACCTTAGAAGAAATATTTTGGAAGGCACTTTTAGGCAGACACTTGCATTTCCTTAACATTAGGGGAAGAGTATGTTACAAGGTAACGCTAATGAATTCAGTCAGGACCAGCTTGGCTAGTTGATGACTGTTTCTAAAGATTCTATTAATTAGTCAGAAGGTGTGCCTGCTCCAGAATCCTACTCAGAAGTAGATGATTGCATTTATTTTTAGTCTACTAAGCCAATTGACTTGTTTTACCAAAGGAGTAGGCCTGCTTTGCCTCTCAACCTTGGAACTTAACTAATGTTTTTTCACTGAGAGAAAGAAGCAGTCCTTCAGTTTTGTTTCATTTTGTTTTTCCAGGAGTCCTTTCTTAATGGCATGCTGTGGATAATACAAACTACATGTCATTAAGTTTCCTCCCAGAATGTATTCGGAAACTCTTTATGTTTACGTCTAGAGAAAACATTGCCATAGATTACAGCTCTTTATTTTTGTGTGGTTTGGGAATGTGCTAAATGAAGTCTCCCATCTCCAGAAACGTGCTCTCCTTTAAGACAAACACTCTCTCGCCTTGTTGACTGGAAGTCATTGTTTCTTCCCACAGCAGCCGATGGTTTGGGGAGTATAGCGATAGACACCACGCAACTCAACATGTCCGTGACAGATCCCACAGCCTGGGCCACTGCCATGAATAACCTGGGCATGGTTCCCGTGGGGCTGCCTGGACAGCAGCTCGTGTCCGGTAAGCTTGGGCTTGAAGGGACTCCGCGGCAGTGCCAGAGGGTGGGGGTGACAGGGGCCCAGTCATCTCCCTCACACGCAAGTGTTGAGCAGAGTCTGTGATTTATGACGGGGGCATGTTTGGCAGGTTGTGCTGGAGGTTCTTCTCCTCATCACCTCGTTCTGCTGCCAAAGAGCTATTCTCAGAAAAAGGCCATAGGTGGTGTGTAACCTTCATAACATTGCAGTTTCGAGTTCACATTTTAAATTGCTACATAGAAGAGCTAACATTCGCTTTCTAATTCGCAAAACTCTTTCACATACATTATGCCATTTGATTCCACATTTTGAAACAAGTAGATATTGTTATTGATTGAATGATTGAATGATTGATTAATGTTCCCATTTAAAAGGGAAACAAAGGGGATGCCTGGGTGGCTCAGTTGGTTAAGCAGCTGCTTTCGGCTCAGGTCATGATCCCAGTGTCCTGGGATC
>RCUC01112247.1:0-20662 GCA_003697995.1 Taxidea taxus jeffersonii | reverse complement strand
TATGCTCTTTCCGATTTCTGTTTGTTTTCAGGTTTGTATGAGCTGTGAATTTCCACACTGAGCAATAAAATGTCATTAGTTTTCATTTTAATTGAATGAAATTTGACTTTATTGACTGAAATTGGGATTGAGCTGACCTTTATATTGTTGACATAAAATGACTTGTTGAGCAAATTAATTCCATACCAAGAATAAAAAATATTTTCAATCTACTGAAGGGAGCAAAGGTACATTACAGTCCACAGCTACATAGGTAAAAAGTATACCTTGTTCCAAGCAGTGCAGGGATACAAAAAGTAAATACACCATGATTCTAAGCCCCTAATTGCTCACAGTCAGAGGAGATTAGGTAGTCAAGACAAAACTCAAGGAAAATTGTGCTACGTAAGAGCTTTATAGGACGAATAAACTTCACTGTGGGTCAGAGGGAGTGATTAATTTTGACAATGTGATTGTAATAGCAGAGCTTAGCTCAGGTAAGGCTGGGCTTAGTTGAAACTATAGCTTTTCTTTGTTAAAATTATATCTCTGCTAGACATTTATTCTCATTTGAGTTACTATATTATAAAACCAATGAACTGAACCAGTTAGCCTAGGTTGGGCACAGGTAGCAAACTCTATTCTTTTTTCTTTTTCATCTCTACCTTTTAGATTCTGATTTTTCTTCTCCTTCTCCTCCTTCTCCTCCTCCTCCTCCTCCTCCTCCTCCTTCTGCTTCTTCTTTTAAGATTTTACTGTATCTTTCGGGGATACCTGGGTGGCTCAGTGGTTTTTTCGTGATGGATTCAGTAGTAACTTAATGCTGGGTCTTTGTTTTGGATGCTGGTTTTTTTTCCCCATGGAATGCTTTTTCCTCCAACCTCATCTCCTGCTGGCACTTCCATGTTGCAAAGTAATGCTTGCTACAAGAATGCAGTTTGCTCCTAGGGTTTAAGAAAGCAGTCTGCTTCAATTTCCACTTCTATGTTCTGTAACTGCAGGGCGGTAACTTGAAATCCACTATAGTGGGAATATTTTCATAATGGAAATTGGCAAATGCCACAAATCAGTGCTTTTAAACAATTTGGGGGGAGGCAGGAGCAGGAGTGGGGGTAGTGTCTGGTGATTATTAAATTAAACTAGCACACCAGCTTATATATTGCTTCCTCGGGCCTCTTCAGCTAGTCTTTTGTTCAAAAGCTCTTTTTGTGATTTATGGTACATACCAACCATGGTTCTTTTTATAATATAAATATAATATAAACTGTGAGAGATCTTTTAAATAGTTCCTTGATTTCAAGGAGTGGGAAGGGAAATAGAATTCTTGCACACATAATGCAAAATCTTTCCCCCAAATCTCTCACTAACAGAAACTGGTGTTGATAAACTGATGGACTAATGTTCAGTTGCATTTTCTTAAGTATTTCTTATAATAGGCTTCCGTTTTTTGATCTCCCTGTAGCACCTGTTTGAATTTTAGTGGGGTTTGAGAAGGGCAGAGAAATAAACCATATTAAGTCCTGTAAGTCTCAATTCTGTTGTTTGAAAAATTAGAATAACTCAATCTGCCTTCTGGGCTTGTCATGAAGATTAAAAGCTAAAATGCATATAAAGAACTTAGCAACAGGGCACCTGGGTGGCTCAGTTTATTAAACATCTGCCTTCCGCTCAGGTCATGATCCCAGTGTCCTGGGATGGAGTCCCCCATTGGGCTCCCTGCTCAGCAGAGAGCTTGCTTCTCCTCTTTTCCTTGCTTGTGCTCTCTCTCACTATCTCTGTCTCTCTCTCTCTCAAAGACAGATAGACAGAAAGAAAGAAAGAAAGGAGGAAAGAAAGAAAGAACTTAGTACCATGCCTGAAACTGACTAAGACTGGCTTGTACATGACTTATTTTACAATGCTGAACAGTAGAAATTATGGTAGTTGCTTTTTGTTTAAGTTGTGACTAATAATACTGTTTCTGAGGCAAATAACACTATATTATTATTATTACCATCACATTTAAATTGCTCCCATATATATTATATATAATTATATTAATAGTTTTTTTAAAAATCTCTGAAGAGGTTTTTTTTTTTTTCTGAAGAGTTATTTTTTTTTTTAAGATTTTATTTATTTATTTGACAGACAGAGATCACAAGTAGGCAGAGAGGCAGGCAGAGAGAGAGGGAGAAGTAGGCTCCCTGCCGAGCAGAGAGCCCAATGGGGGGTTCAATCCCAGGACCCTGGGATCATGACCTGAGCCAAAGGCAGAGGCTTAACCCACTGAGCCACCCAGGTGCCCCTCTGAAGAGTTATTTTTAGTAGCGATTGCTATCTGCTAAAAGTTTTAAGAAGTATTTTTTTCTATTTTATCCAATCCAAGTATGGAGCCCAATGCAGTCTTTGAACTCATGACCTCAAGATTGAGACTTGAGCCAAAATCAGGAGTCAGATGCCCAAGGAAAAATTGAAAAATTTTTTAGGAAGATTTTTTAGGAAAAAAGTGAATGACTTAAATTTCTTTATCGGGCAGTTAATTAATTTATTTTATAAAATACTACGACTAGCCATGACTGGAATGCTTATCATATTTTTACAATTCACCTTGGTGGTTTGGCGGGAACTGGCTATAAACCTTTTTATCCTCTTCCTAGAATCCCGTATACATTAGATTTTCAATACATTAACTCATAAAATTAATTATTTAATATTAAAAATGGAGAGCATCTGAAAAGTGTATATATGAACCATATAAATATAATTAAAATAAGAGTATATATTTAACCATTATAATATTTGAAAAGTAATATCTGACATCTCTTGAGTGCTTACCATATGCCAGAACTGTTCTAAGCTCATAACACTTCTTTTCATGGAAAATTTTAGTACAGACTTTCAAATATTATGCTTCAGCTGCCAGCTTCTGATTCATAAAATTTTAAATAATGTCCCAACAGTTTCTTTTTGCTTTTGTTTCCCTTGCTTCCAGAGATGTGTCTAGTAAGAAGTTGTACAGCCAAGGTCAAAGAGGTTGCTGCCCCTGTTCTCCTCTAAGATTTTGATGGTTTCCTATCTCACATTTAGATCTTTCATCCATTTTGGATTTATTTTTGTATATGGTGTAATAAAGTGGCCTGGTTTCATTTTCTGCATGTTACCCTCCAGTTTTCCCAACACCATTTGTTGAAGAGACTGTCTTTTTTTCCATTGTCCATTCATTCCTGTTTTGTCAAAGATCAGTTGACCATATATTTGTGGTTCCATTTCTGGGTTTTTTATTCAGTTCCACTGATCTATGTGTCTGTTTTTGTGTCAGTCAGTATCATACTGTCTTAATGACTACAGCTTTGTTGTATAGCTTGAGGTTCAGAATTGTGATGCCTCCAGGTTTGCTTTTCTTTTTCAAGATCATTTTGGCTACTTGGGATCTTTTGTGGTTCCATACAAATTTTAGAATTATTTATTCTAGCTCTGTGAAAAAATGCTGATGTTATTTTGATAGGGATTTCATTAAGTATGTAGATTGCTTTGGGTAGTATAGACAATTTAACAATATTTATTCTTCCAAGCCATGAACATGGATTTTTTTTTTTCATTTCTTTTTGTCCTCTTCCATTTCTTTCATCAGTAATCTTTTATCCCTTTAGTTAGGTTTATTCCTAACTATCTTATGATTTTTGGTATAATTATAAGTGGGATCAATTCCTTGATTTATATTTCTGCTGCTTCATTATTGGTGTATAGAAATGCAACAGATTTCTGTATGTTGATTTTATATCCTGCAACTTTGCCGAATTTGTGTATCTGTTCTAGCAATTTTTTTGTGAAGTCTTTCCAGTTTTCTACATAGAGTATCATGTCATTGACAAACAGTGAAGTTTGACTTCTTTGCTCATTTGGATGTCTTTTATTTCTTTCTGTTGTCTGATTGTTGAGGCTAGGACTTCCAGTACTATGTTAAATAACAATGGTGAGAGTGGACATCCCTGTCTTATTCTCTTGTTGTGAGGAAAACCTCTCAGTTTTTCTCCATTGAGGATGATATTAGCTGTGGGCCTTTCATATATGGCCTTTATGATTTTGAGGTATGTTCCCTCTATCTCTACTTTGTTGAGGGCTTTTATCAAGAATAGATGCTGTATTTTATCAAATGCTTTTACTACATCTACTGAAAGGATTATGTGATTCTTATTCTTCCTTTTATTAATGTGGTGTATCACGTTGATTGATTTTTGAATATTTAACTACCCTTGCAGGTCAAGAATAAATCTCACTTGATCATGGTGAATAATTCTTTTTTTTTTTCCAAGTAAGGTACATGTCCAGCATAGAGGCCAATGCGGGGCTTGAACTAATGACCCCAAGATTAAGACTTGAGCCAAAATCGAGGCAGATGCTCAACGGACTGAACCACACAGGCAAATATCTCATAGGGAATAACTCTTTCAATGTACCATTGGATTCAATTTGTTAGGATTTTGTTGAGAATTTTTTCATCCATGTTCATCAGGGACATTGGCCTATAATTCTTTTTAGTGAGGTCTTTGCTTTTGGAATCAAGGTAATGCTCACCTTCTAGAATGAGTCTGGAAGTTTTCTTGCCATTTCTATTTTTTGGAACAGTTTGAGAAGAATAGATATTAACTCTTTAAGTGTCTAGTAGAATTCTCCTGGGAAGCCATCTGGCCCTGGATTTTTATTTGTTGTGAGATGTTTGATTACTGATTCAATTTCTTTGCTGGTTTTGGGTCTGTTCAAATTTTCTATTTCTTCTTGTTTCAGTTTTTGTAGTTTATATGTTTCTAGGAATTTATCCATTTCTTTCAGATTTCCCAATTTTTTGACATATAATTTTTCTCCTATAATTGTTTATATTACTGGGGTATTGATTGTGGTCACTCCTCTCAATTGTGATAAAAGATATTTCCCATCTTTTTGGTAAGTCTGGCTTTGGGTTTATCAATTTTATTCATTCAACTTCCAGGATTCTTCTCCAGGAATACCACATCATTTTTAAATGAAACATGGGGATGAGAAGGAAGAGAGACTGAAAACACTCACCTATTCCTTTTCAGCCCACCATGGATTTATGCATTTACTAAACAAACAATTATTGAGCTCTTATCCTATATCAGATATTGTGCTATGTATTGTGAGGGATACAAAGATGTCCTTAAAAATCTGAGCCTAAAGCCGAGTCAGGAAATGGCATTTGGTGAATGCCAATTTAATAAAAAATGCCCTTCCCTTCCAATTTAACTCAGGATCTAAGTCATTAGGGAATGTAAAATTTTTTTAAATTGCATACCTATATCTATATGTACATATAGATATCTTTTTAAACAATACAGTGGGGGTGCTTGGGTGGCTCAGTTGGTTAAGCAACTGCCTTCAGCTCAGGTCATGATCCCAGAGTCCCGGGATGGAGTACTGAATCGGGCTCCCAGCTCCACTGGGAGTCTGCTTCTCCCTCTGACCTTCTCCCCTCTCATGCTCTCTCTCACTCTCTCTCTCTAAAATAAATAAACAATGCAATGTATCAAACCATGAATATTTTAAAATTAGTTATTATCTGAAAAATCCCAGCTCCACGGGGAGTCTGCTTCTCCCTCTGACCTCCCCTCTCATGCTCTCTTCTCACTCTCTCTCTCTCTGAAATAAATAAACAATACAATGTATCAAACCATGAATATTTTAAAATTAGTTAATAATTAGTTTAATAATAACCTGTGCTACTAGTTCTTAAATGTTAATTCTTTTGAGAAATGGAGGTCCACAGACATCATTATGCTAATTATCTATATTATTTATAATTTTTTGTAAGATTGTTAAGAGTTTAGGGCAACAGAACAATGCCAAGGAAATGTCAAAATCATGAACCAAAAAAAAAAAAAAACCAAAAACAACAAAACAAAACAAACAAACAAAAAAAACCCAACACCTTTTAAATTTAGAGGATGAATAGTCATTCCAAAGATACTACCAAAATTTATATAAAAGAGTGGACCAAAATTTAAGTCCTGAGAAATCATGAGTAGTTCATGAAGAGCTAATAAACAGAAGTAAAACAAAGAACACAAATGTTTTTAAGGAAGTCTTTTATACTGTTTCCCTTAGTGTTTATCCTCATTTACTCATTCCCCATAATAGCTGCTTTAATGGGCTATCTTTCCAAAAGTCATGCAGGAAAGAACCAAGAGAGGCCTTTAGATTTCCCTAGATCACAGTGACTTCCAAAAAGCATTTCCACTGGACTGGTGACAGTAGACAAGGACGGGACAAACAGGATGTGCTTACCATCGCTGACAGCTGGCATGATCCTTGTCTTCGTGAAGTTCAATATAAACGGAAAAGGGAGAAGTTAAATATTCCAAGACACGATGACATTCATGAAAGCACCGAGTTTATTTATTTTAAATGCAAAGAATCCTGGTTGTTTGGAAAGCTGCTGAAAAGTCAGTGAAGTGGGAGAAATTGAAGATACTTGAAAGGAAGGAGAGAATTTTAAGACAAGAGCCTATGCCAAGTCATCAAGTCAAAGATCAGGTGAGAGGCCAGCTGAGTTAGGGACAGAATGAAGTGCTGAGACATAGAGACTGGGTAACGTGGAATAAGAACGATGTGGAGAAGTGAAGGGTGTGGACCCTGAAACCAGACAGCCTGGGTCTGAGCTGAGCTCCTTCGGTTTTTAACTACGCTGTTCCAGGACAATTGTTTTCACTTCTCTGTGCCTTCATTTCCTCACATGTAAAACAGGAATACTATCAGGATCAATATCTTCACCTTAACCTCTGTGAAAAAGAAATGTGCAAATACTTACAAAGCAGTCAGAATAGAGCCTGGCACATGATAAACCCTAAATGCTAGCTATACTTACTTTTAAAAATTATTTGCTGCACTGGGAGGGTAGAAGAAAGGAAGTAAGTCTTTAAGAGAGAAAAGTCTTCATAGTGGTCTATAGTGTTATCCACACGTAGTAAATCCTATTACCACAGTAACACGGAGCGTAACACCAAGTAACCAACAGGGCGCTTGCTCTTTCCAGTGCTTGTTTACTCCTGAAATATTCACAACAAACCTTGCAGTGGATCCTATAATTATCCTTGTTTGCAGATGAGGAAACATACAGATTAAATAACAAAATGGACATCAGATATCGAATGAGCTCTGAAAGATTATTCTGAACTGCCCTGAAATATAACAAACTCTACAGCTTTTATAATTTTGTTTCAAATCTTACTCACATATGAGGATGTTCGGTGAAAGCTGTGAGCCAATTATAGCATTAGCCACACACTACAGAGGTGGTATATTTATTAATAAGTTTGTATAATTGGTATAGGTTAATGATGAGATGAGAAAAAAAAACAACCCACTAGGATCAGCAGAGAAGAAAGGAAAGCTAAGCCGAGGACTACAGGCTTGATTGTGTATGCAGAGGAGAGCCATCCAGTGAATGAAATGTTAAAATATTCTCAGTGGTGAACACAAGATGAGTCTCTCCCTGCCTCATTACAGAACTCTGTGTCCATGCTGCATTCTTCTCATGGTGTACACATTACCCAACAACAAAATTATCAAATCCATTTATTCTATCCTTAGGGAAAAGTAACAAACCCAGTCCACCTGCTATATTAACCTTTCCTTTTTTTTTTTTTTTGTACTTAAGTTTTTGCCTCCCGTTCAGTCTTCCTTTCCTCATTGCTCATAAACATTCAATCTCTATAGGCTTTGTTGAAACTTACAAGTTTTCCCAGAGCTGCAATCCCAGTTGGTGTATCGCTAGCTTTTTTTCTCCACTTATCTGTGATATGCAAGTAACCATCTGCTCTTTGAAATTGTGCTGTTGCCAGCATAAACTGTGAGAGGTATGCTAGGAAGATTCAAATCTTTTACTACTTTGCAGAGGAGAAAACTCGTTTTAAATATTTCTAAAGGTTGCTTTATATCAAATGCTTGACTTTTTTCCACTTGAAGGAGTTAAAAAAGAACTAGGACTGAAAAACACCGATAACACTACCTATAGGCAGCCATCCTGGAGATAAATACCTCACTGGAAAATGCGTTGTTATTGTTGGTTATAAGGCTCTGAAGTTATACAATAAAAGTAACTCTGTAATTGTAGTTTTGTTATTTTTTTGTATTCATAATTCTAATCAAAGCAATGCTTTGTGATTTTTTTCATGTAACATTTTATTGCATGTTATATTGATAGTTTCATTATTATTTTTCCTGAGCACCTTTCACTTATGTTTTTTCTTAATAGATACAGACAACCAGTTGGCCCAGTAAGTGGTTTAAATTTGGAATCTTTAAAAAGAGGATGCTCTTCAGCCCAGGCTTTGAGGTGTCTGGATGGAAAGGTTATTCTTACCCAGTTGACCTGACCAGACTACAGTCAAAGACAATGCTTTTCTTAGGTCAGATCACACCTGTCACTGAAACTACAAAGCTATATCAACTGCAGCAAGCATACAAAAGTGATCATTATGGTTTATCATATAAAAGATCTGAGAGGAACACCCAGGCGGCTCAGTCAGTTAAGCGTCTGCTTTTGGCTCATGATCTGAAGGTCCTGGGATTGAACTCTTCATCAGGCCCACTGATCAGTGGGGAGCCTGCTTCTCCCTCTCCCTCTGCAGCTCCCCCTGCTTGCTTATATATTAAAAATATATATCTGAGATTTAGGACCCAAATTACTTGTTACCAAAGATTAAATAGGTGATTTCTATTTTAAAACTATATTTGGGAGAAATCTATCCGTAGGATAAGCAGAAGGGAAGACAGCTCTCTATCTTCTACCTTGCAAATTCCTCAGGAAAGTCTGTCCTGGAAAAAGACCATAAATACCTTCCTGAAGCAGCATCTTGGTGCACAAAGGAATTATCAAATTGCTTCCTTTGTTTAGACTAGCCACTGAAAAGTTTTTGAGAAGAATTTTCAAGGAAAGTAATAGAAGATCATTAAAAGAAGGGAAGGCATAATCATCAGGGAATCTGAGTTGTATATAGTCATGATACTTGAAAGAAGAATTAGGGGGAAATATATAACATATGACACTCAATGTCTAGAAGTCACTTAGCATTTAACATGCAGTCTTGGAGTCTGGGGAAGTGTGGAGATAAAGTTGATTAAAAGAAATCTGCATTAAGGGGTGCCTGGGTGGCTCAGTGGGTTAAAGCCTCTGCCTTCGGCTCAGGTCTAGATCCCAGAGTCCTGGGATCGAGCCCCGCATCAGGCTCTCTGCTCAGCAGGGAGCCTGCTTCCTCCTCTCTCTCTGCCTGCCTCTCTGCCTGCTTGTGATCTCTGCCTGTCAAATAAATAGATAAAATATTAAAAAAAAAAGAAATCTGCATTAAGATTCTTTATATATTTGATGTGTGTGTAATTTACAGAGATTTAGGCTGTGACTGTGGGACCCAGGTCAAGGGCAGTGCCCCACAACTGAGTGAATTCACTCAGGTCTGTTTTGGAGTGGTTATGCTTCCCATCTCCTCTGATGAACAGAATGCTGAAGGCACATGAGACTTGCTTACTTGTGTAATTTTGTTGAAAGTATACCAAGATACATCCAACTATATTCTCATGGAGAGTTAAAAATTTTATTCCTAGAGGAGAAGGAAGAAAAATGTGATCCTGAGGCTCTCCACTCATTGCCTTGGAAGACATGTGGCACATAGTAGGTGCTCAAAATCTTTGTTGGATGCATTATTGGATGAATGAATATGCCAGGTGGTATCAAAAGCAATTTTGAAAGCGTAATGGGAATGAAGATCTGATTATAGTGAATTAAAGAAAACATGAAAAGCATAGAAGGGGATAGAGCAAAAAGGCAACATTGCTG
This sequence comes from Taxidea taxus jeffersonii, assembly GCA_003697995.1. Taxonomy (NCBI): domain Eukaryota; kingdom Metazoa; phylum Chordata; class Mammalia; order Carnivora; family Mustelidae; genus Taxidea; species Taxidea taxus. Next base: position 10,857 of record RCUC01112247.1, on the reverse strand, counting down.
AAGAGTTTTGCTGTAAAGGAGATGAAAGAAATGTGATAGGACGTCAAAAGGAAGGTAGAGTAAATTGGATTTTTTAAAAGTAAATTACTTGTTATTGCAGGTGGATATACTACAATATGTTTGTGCTTTGCTAAGAATGATCCAGTAGAGGGGAGAGAATTGATAGTGAGGGAGTGGGAAAAATTACTGAAGCAATGTCCTTTGGTGGACAAGAAAGGCTGGCCATGAACAAGATAGGCTCTTCCTTTGTCCATTGGTTACAAGGAGTTGAGTCTATATAAGCAGATGGATGCAGGCTAGTAGATGCTGGAGTATAAAATCCCACTCTCCTGATTCCTTCCATCTCCTAATTGGAAAAGGAATCAATGCCATCAGCACAGAATGAGGCAAGAAGTATTTTAAATTTAAGAAAAAAGAAAGGGTATGAAATATTGTAGGAGGGTAGAAGTTTGAAGAGACCATACAAATATCCTGAAATTACCAAGAAGCCTAACAAAATTTTTGGAGTGTTCTTTAAAATTTATTTGCTGATCTCTAGCTCCAAGGTTTATTTAGAACTTGAAACTAGGTTTACAAGGAAAAACTTTGTAAGAAAAAAAGCCTATCACATATTTGACTGGTAATGTTTAAAAGTTATACATTCTTGGGAATGTGTTTATCACTATAGTCTTTTAATCATATTAATCTTTTATAAATACGGCAGAGCTGGTATATTTAGTTAGGCTTTATATTATTATTTCTATAGATGAGCAGCTATTTTCAGAACTGGGACTTTACTCTGACTTCAGGCTATATAAATCAGTGAAACAATGTACAGACTTCAGTTCAATTCAATCATAATAATATAGTATTGCAATGTGTTATCAATTTACAATTTTGAACAACTTTGGATATATTTTGATGTTGGCATATTTCTTGTGAATATGAAAATAGAGGCTTAAAAATATCATAACAAGAATAATAAAATCTGGGAACAGGGGATGTTTGGGTGTCTTGGGCTTCTAAGAGTGAATTAACTGAATTACCTGAAATTATTTCTGTTAAGTTTTATTGGTCTGATCCTCATGCCACTTGAGATATCTGAAGGGGAAAAAATAGAGATTATGGTTAAAAAAGTCCTTGATATAGGAGAAAAAATACCATCAGGGAATTGTTTTCTATATTGTTACATAAAAATATCATCTATAAAATTTTTCTTATCTGCTCAAAATTATTTTATGAAAATTTGGGGAATTGTAAAAAGATAGATAGGGTAGCTAAATTTCACAGATAAAATTAAAACAAAACAAACAAACAAAACACATTTCAGCCCCTGTCTTCTGGCTTAATTTACTTATCTTTCTTCAGACTGAAATTGCCTCTGGTAATTTCTGGCTACAAGAATTGCAATTCTTTTAGAGATTCTGTATGGCATTCATGAAGAATATAATTATTATTTTCACTAGTGTGTGGAATGCACAGAAAATTTATAATAAACTTTCATATGTTCAAGGTCATTACCACCATTGTTTCTGTATGACATACTGTTTCAGGAATGTTAACACCTCATGTGAAGAAACTGAGGCATAAAACTTGTTGAGGCAGTAAATGGCAAGGCAGTGAATAACAGCTTCATTCTGCAATCTTGATCCCTGGGAAGAAGAATTCATGGGCCTTATTTTACCTCTCCTAATCCATTATCTTCTTTCCTGTTCTTTGTCTAAGGCACTGAGATATTTTAGAAAAGACTCAGTCCTGGAACACATGCTGGGATGCTCCTATAAATGACTCTGAGAATTCTGGCCTTAATACAGCTTGACATACATCAGTCAGGCAAGTGACAGGCTGCCATGTACTGAACATGAAATGACTCACAGACTTGATCTTAGGGCACAGTTTCAGGGAGAGACTGAGTGTCCATAGGCTTTTGTGTCATTGTACCCCCGCAGTTATTAAGTGTTCTCACCGGTAGAAATGGCAGTGGCTAAATAAGGGATTTTCCACTGATTATTCTCTTCTACAAGTAGGAGCCAAGAACATTTTCTCCCTTGAGAAGACTGGGAATCAGAGGGCAGCAGGAAGACTCAGCAAAGGGAACTCTGAAAGGGAGTTCAAAAGAATTTCATGTTGCATATTGGAAAGGAGATGATTATAAAACTTGGGGAAATACCAGATGAGATAATGTCCTGGTTGCACACAAAGTAGAATAGGGTTAAACACAAGGTACTAGCAAATATGCATAAATTAGCTGAAATATTTGAGTGAGGAGGCAGATTAGAAGAGGAAATTCCCTGTAGGGATATATTATTTGATCAGTTTGAGAAGTTGCTATGCTGGGAAACTGTGAAGGTAAACATTTATAAATCAATCCAGTCCAATGACTTTGGCAGGTATAGTGGAGTGTGATTTATAAGGTATATAGATTCAGGCATTTCAATGTGACATATGATTATTGATGACAACTTGATCATCTAATTCCTAAGTAAACATGGTTGGCATTATTAGAAGTTCAGAAATATTTATTGCGTGGTGTGCAGTTTGATGTTTGAGAATCATTCTTTCAGAGCTTTCTTTACGAAAGAAGAATAGGGAGAAAGCAGAAAACATGAGTTATTATCTCTGTTATGAATGGAATCATCTTCAAAATTCATATATTAAAGCCCTAAACACCAATACCTCAGAATAGGACTTTCTGGAAATAGGGCCTTTAAAGATGTGATTAAATTACAATGAGGTCATTAGGGTGGGCCCTAATCCAAAATATCTGTGTCCTTATAAGGAGAGGAGATCAGAACACAGACAACACAGACTGAGACAATGGGATGAAGACAGGAAAGGCAGCCACTGCAAGCCAAGGAGAGAGGCCTCAGAAGAAAACAAACCTGTGGACACCTTGATTTTGGACTTCTAGACTCCAGAAATGAGAAAATGCACTCTGTTGCTGAAGCTACCCAGTCTGTGGGATTTTGTAGCCCTAGAGGACTAACAAACTTTCCTCAGTTTCCTCTAGTTGCTCTCTTCTCAAATTTAGAGAGAACACTTCAGGACTATTTTCTTTAACAATTTATTGAGGTCTCATTTACATAAAATGTACCTATGCAAAATAACTTTTTTGACTATAGGCAATCATTTATCTGCTCTTTGTTACTCTCCATTACTTTGCACTTACCAGAATTTTATGTAAATGTATGTGGCCTCTTTTTTTGGCTGACTTTTTTATTTTTTAAGATTTTATTTATTTATTTGACAGAGATCACAAGTAGGCAGATCCCCACACAAGCAGGCTCCCCACTGAGCAGAAAGCCTGATGCGGGACTCAATCCCAGGACCCTGGGATCATGACCTGAGCCAAAGGCAGAGGCTTAACCCACTGAGCCACCCAGGCGCCCCTTGCCTGACCTTTTTTCATCCAACATAATGAACTTGATATTCGTCCAGTTTTGGGTGCATCAGTAGTTTGTTTTCTTTTTAGAGCTTAGTGTATTCCATTGTATGGATATATCTTGACTTATGTTGTTTATTCACCTGTTGATGGGCATTTTGTATATGGTTTTTTTCTTCTTCTTGTTTGATACTATTATAAATAAAGCTATATTCAAAAGTTACTTTTCCATAATCATCAAATATTGATTTCAGCAATAGGCTTGATAGTTAAAATCTGTCACTATAAATTTTTGTATACATTGGCCAAGTTTCTAAGTGCTTGAAGTATACTGTGTGTTTGTTTTTCTTTTGTTTTTATCAACACCAGAAGAATAATTAGTAATTAGAAGTGAGTTTCTTTGGTGGAATGAATAACATTCAAGATAAGTAGACTGTGTAGAAATCTGTAGGAACATATATCCTTGCATGAACAGATAAAAGAATGTAACATATCTGCTACTCTGTACCCATCAGAATGATCCAGAATGGGAAGATTGCTGGCCTTATGTTAAGATACTTAATAGAGGATTTTTTCTTTGACTCCAAAGTTGATTTCTGCTATTCTGCCTGCAGGATGGCTGCTTTGGCCTTGGATGAAACTTTCATAACATGTGCTGTCAGAGTGCTTAAAAGAATAGAGAGCTGAGATTTCATCAAGCAACATAACAGGTGGTATGATTATTTTTGTACCTATTTGTTGTAAACTGTGAGGCAAAATTCACTTGGAGACTTGAGTTCATTATAATTCATGCCACCTGTATCAAAGTTGACTCAATGATATTTAATTATAACTACTTAAAGCAATTTAATAATTGTGAACAATCAAATCAATGTAATATGGTTCATAACAGTTCCCTCCTATATATATATATATATATATATATATATATATATATATGTATATATATAAGATGGGGTAATAATAGTACTGAACAGTCAGAGTCTTCATAAAAATTAAAGGAGTAATATATATATATAATGTGTTTAGAACAGTGCCTGGCTGGCATTTGATAAAGGTAGCAAAAAATGATAAGGGTATCTATCTATATATTTTAGGAGACTTTCATGCTGAAAATTTTATAAATATGAGAACATTGATCAGAATGAAAGCTTTAAACTGAAAGGATAAAGGTCTCTTTAGGAAAATCTCATATTAGCAGATGCTAACACCCAAGACAATGGTGTGGGTTGAATTCTGTCCCCCCAAAAAGATACACTGCTGTCCTAACTCCCTGTACCTGTGAATGTGACTTTATTTAGGAATAGGATATTTGCAGATGTAACCAAGAAGTCATCCTGAATTAGGGCAGACCGTAATCCAAAAACCAGTGGCTGCAAAAAGAGTTTGGGGTACACAGACATAAGCGAACACAGGGGAAGAGGTCGTGTAAAGGTTGAGGCAAAGATTGTAATTATAGTGCCACCAACAAAGGGATGCCAAGAATGGCTGACAACCACCAGAAACTAGAAAAGGCAAAAAATATTCTTCCCTACACCCTTCACAGGAAGCATGGCATTGTGGAAATGGCCATTTCAGACTTCCAGACTGCAGTACCATGAGAAAATAAATTTCTGTTGTTCCAAACCACCAAGTTCATAGTACTTAATATTCATTAACTTCAAACTATTTAAACAAACAAACAAATAAATAATTAAATCTCTCACCTTAGAAATCTGTGATTCTGAAGGAAATAATCCAGAAAGAAGCAAAATTTCTATTCAACTGACCAAAGTATACATGCTTCATTCTTTGTGTCATCTCCTCCCTTTGTTTGATCATGATTAGATGACAAAAATGGAAGACCATGTTTTACTTAAATTTTTAATATTTCCTGTAAAATTTTTATCCCCTCAGGATTACACCATTAAAATAATCATACTCTTATTATTTATTTATTTATTATTTAATTTATTTATTTGAGAGAGAACAAGCACGAGCAGGGAGAGGGGCAGAGAGAGAGGGAGAATCAGACTCCCCGCTGATCAGGGAGCCCAACACAGGCTGATCTCAGGACATTAAGATCGTGACCTCAGCCAAAGGTAGTCACTTAATCAACTGAGCCACATATGTGCCCCACAATAATTAGACTGTTAAAAAGAAAGAAAATTTTATGATAGTGTTTCTTCATTTATGACAAAAAGAAAATAAGGAACTAAATTTGGAAACATCACTATCACTCAGTGCCTTCACCAAGCATTTTGACTGCATTTCTATTTAAGCAGTTCATCCTACTTTTGAATTCCTTTCTTGGTCTCAAATAAAAAACTCAAATATCTAATTAAAATTATGTTCAAGCAGATATTTTGTTCTTTTTTTTTTCTTTAAAAAAACTTAGCAAGGATCCAGAAGTTCATATAACCCCTGCATAAAAGAATAACAAAAGAAAGATAGATGCAAATCTAGTGTAAGAAGAAAAACAACACCATTAATTAAAAAACAATCTCCAGGTTGATTAATGTTGAAAGTGTCACAGTGAGTTATTATTTTTCATGGTTATTAAGAGATTGAATATGCAAATGGAGAATGGCCCGACCATATATAAAAATAGAATTCTGACCCACAATCTGCAGCAACAAACCCAGGAAACCAACCCACTCTCTCTGCAGCAACAAACCCAGGAAACCAACCCACTCTCTATAGGAGCAGCTCCAGAAGCCAGCCTGCTATCTATAAATCAGACTTGTACAAAGTCAGACCATCAATGACTGGTAGCAACTAGGCAGCTAAAGTAACAATTGGCCCCAAATGGACAGTGCTTGACTAACAACTGACAACTTCCCTAATTTTTATCCCAGCTTCTAATTTAAAGATCAACCAGAGAAAGCCAAATGTGCTCCTGCAAATAATCACATAGGATTTTCAGCTTCCAGTGAGCCCACTTGCAGCTTCCCCTTGCCAACAGACTAATCAAGGCACACCTGAAGTCTTCTCTTTTCTCTAAAACTTTCCCCAATCTTCTGTCCACCTTTAAGTCTCTGCCCAAATGCAAGTGATGGTGCTAATTCTCTTGCTAAAGCAAGCCCTGAGTAAATAATCTTTTTTTTTATTCTTGTATAAACCTTTTAGGTAAAAGAGCCAAAAAGAAGATAAACTCCTTAACACTACCTATTTCTATGAGTGTGCTACCCACAGGTGAGTGTGCAAGCACAGTGCTCCAGATACATAACTGTTGAAAAATTTATTTACAATGGAATTCTAAAATCATATTACCTTTATTCATTTATTTGTAGAATTAAGGTAGGTGGCATACAGTATATTCAATGATGAGCAATAATTGAGTGTGTGAACACATTCAGTTTGGCACAGGCTGAAGATTTAGCAATCTTATTCTCTAAAGACAAAAAGTAGCTGTGACATTTTATTCTATTCATATAAGGCATGGAAGTAATTTTTGAATAATTACAAGTGTGTCATGTATGCATTCAATCTACTGGGACTAAAGTTCACCTGCAAAGTCAAATAGGCAAACTGCATTTCTCCCTTAGCTTGGTTCAGGAAATAACATTGAATTCACAAATTATCAGATGAAGCACTTTAAATTAAGAGCTTATATATAATATACCTTATATATCATTGGTATGTTTGGTTTGTTACAGGGATTACTGTTTAGCTGCCTAGGTTGCTACTTGTCATTGAAGTTTTAACTAAAAAAAAATGTTTTTCTAAGATTGTCTCCATTACTACAACACTAGATTTTTTTTTTTTTTTTAATTTTTTAATGTATGCTCCATGCCCAGTGTGGAGCCCAAAGCAGGGCTTAAACTCAGGATCCTCAGATCAAGACCTGAGCTGAGGTCAAGAGTCAAGGCTTAACTGACTGAACCACTCTGGTTGGTGCCCCTTACAGTAGAATTTTTTTAAAAGATTTGAAAACTTGCTTCAAATCATACTCTTTTCTTGATACGACTATCACTGTAACTGGAAAGGGCTGAGTATTGCACAAGTGAACTTTAACCGAGCCAACATTGGATTACGCAACATCTGATTATCTAACTTGTAAATTATACACACCCTGCTCTTTTCTGTATCTACCTAGCATTTCTTCCTTTTCTTTTCTTTGTTATTAACATAGAATGTATAATTTGTTTCAGGGGTACAGGTCTGTGATTCATCAGTCTTACACAATTCGCAATGCTCACCATAACACATATCCTTCCCAATGTCCATTACCAGCCACTCTTCCCTCATACCCCCATCCACTCCAGCAATCCTCAGTTTGTTTCCTGAGATTAAGAGTTTCTTATGGTTTATCTCCCTCTCTGGTTTCAGCCTGTTTCATTTTTTCCTCTCTTCCCCCATGATCCTCTGACTTGTTTCTCAAATTCCACATATCAGCAAGATCATACGAAAATTGTCTTTCTCTGATTGACCTATTTCGCTTAGCATAATAACCTCTAGTTCCATCCATGTTGTTGTAAAAGGCAAGATTTCATTTTTGATGTCTGAATAATATTACATTGTGTATGTATATACCACATCTTCTTTATCCATTCATCTGTCGATGGATATCTAGGCTTTTTCCATAGTTTGGCTATTGTGGACAGTGCTGCTATAAACATTGGGGTGCACATGCCCCTTTGGATCACTACATTTATATCTTTGGGGATAATACCCTGTAGTACAATTGCTGGGTCATTGGGTAGCTCTATTTTCAACTTTCTGAGGAACCTCCATACTGTTTCCCAGAGTGGCTGCACCAGCCTGCATTCCCACCAATAGTGTAGGAGAGTTCCCCTTTCTTCCCATCCTTGCCAACATTTGTCATTTCCTGATTTGTTAAATTTAGCCATTCTGACTGGTGTGAGGTGGTACCCCATTGTAGTTTTGATTTGTATTTCCCTGATGCCGAGTGATGTTGAGCACTTTTTCATGTGTCTGTTGGTCATTTGGATATCTTCTTGCAGAAATATCTGTTCATGTCTTCTGCCCATTTCTTGATTGGACTATTAGTTCTTTGGGTGTTGAGTTTGATAAGTTCTTTATAGATTTTGGATACTAGCCCTTTATGTGATATGTCATTTGCAAATATCTTCTCCCATTCTGTCGGCTGTCTTTTGGTTTTGTTGACTGTTTCCTTTGCTGTGCAAAAGCTTTTGATCTTGATGAAGTCTCGATAGTTTATTTTTACCCTCATTTCCCTTGCTTTGGTGATATATCTAGAAGGAAGTTACTGTGACTAAGGTCAAAGAGGTTGCTGCATGGGTTCCCCTCAAGGATTTTGATGGATTTCTGTCTCACATTGAGGTTTTTCATCCATTTTGAGTCTATTTTTGTATGTGGTATAAGAAAATGGTCCAGTTTCATTCTTCTGCATGTGGCTGTCCAATTTTCCCAACACAATTTTTTGAAGAGACTGTCTTTTTTCCATTGGACATTCTTTCCTGCTTTGTCAAAGATTAATTGACCATAGAGTTGTAGATCCATTTCTGGGCTCTCTATTCTGTTCTATTGATCTATGTGTCTGTTTTTGTGCCAGTACCATACCATCTTGATGATTACAATTTTGTAATAGAGTTAGAAGTCTGGAATTGTGATGCCACCAGCTTTGCTTTTCTTTTTCAATATTCCTCTGGTCATTTTGGGTCTTTTCTGATTCCATACAAATTTTAGGATTATTTTTTCTATTTCTGTGAAAAAGTTGAAGGCATTTTGATAGGTATTGCATTAAATGTGTAGACTGCTTTAGGTAGCACAGACATTTTCACAATATTTGTTCTTCCAATCCATGAGCATGGGACATTTTTCCATTTCTTTGTGTCTTCCTCAATTTCTTTCATGAGTACTCTGTAGTTTTCTGAGTACATATTCTTTGACTCTTTGGTTAAATTTATTCCTAGATATCTTATGGTTTTTGGTGCAATTATAGTGGGATCGACTCCTTAATTTCTCTTTCTTCTATCTTGTTTTTGGTATACAGAAATGCACCTTATTTCTGTGCATTGATTTTATATCCTGACACTTTACTGAGTTCCTGTATGAGTTCTAGAAGTTTTGGGGTGGAGTCTTTTGGGTTTTCCACATAGAGTATTATGTAATCTGTAAAGAGTGAGAGTTTGACTTCTTCATTGCCAAATCAGATGCCTTTTATTTCTTTTTGTTGTCTGATTGCTGAGGCTAGGACTTCTAGTACTATGTTGAATAGCAGTGGTGATAGTGAACAGTCCTGCTGTGTTCCTGGCCTTAGGGGAAAAGCTCTCGTTTTTTCCCCATTAAGAATGATATTCGTTGTGGGGCGCCTGGGTGGCTCAGTGGATTAAGCCACTGCCTTCGGCTCAGGTCGGGATCTCAGGGTCATGGGATCAAGCCCCACATCAGGCTCTCTGCTCAGCGGGGAGCCTGCTTCCCTCTCTCTCTCTGCCTGCCTCTCTGCCTACTTGTGATCTCTCTCTGTGTCAAATAAATAAATAAAATCTTAAAAAAAAGAATGATATTCTTTGTGTTTTCATAGAGGGCTTTGATGATACTGAGATGTGTACCCTCTCTCCCTATACTGTGAAGAGTTTTAATCAAGAAAGGATGCTGTACTTTGTCAAATGCTTTTTCTGCATCTACTGAGAGTTTCATATGGTTCTTGTTCTTTCTTTTATTAATATAATGTGTCACACTGATTGATTTGCAGATGTTGAACCAACCTTGAAATCCAGCAATAAATCCCAGTTGGTCATGGTGAATAATCCTTTTAATGTACCATTGGATCTTATTAGCTATTATTTTGGTGAGAATTTTTGCATCCATGTTCATCAGGGATATTGGTCTATAATTCTGCTTTTTGATGGGGTCTTTGTCTGGTTTTGGGATCAAGGTAATGCTGGCCTCATAAAATGAGTTTGAAGGTTTTCCTTACATTTCTATGTTTTGGAACAGTTTCAGAAGAATAGATATTAGTTCTTCTTTAAATGTTTGGTAGAGTTCTCCTGGGAAGCCATCTGGCCCTGGGTTCTTGTTTCTTGGGCGATTTTTGATTACTGTTCCAATTTCTTTCCTGGTTATGGGTCTGTTCAGGTTTTCTATTTCTTCCTGGTTCAGTTTTGGTAGTTTATACATCTCTAGGAATGCATCCATTTCTTCCAGCTTGTCTAGTTTGTTGGCATATAGTTGCTTATAATATGTTCTTACAATTGTATTTCTTTGGTGTTGGTTGTGATCTCTCCTCTTTCATTCATGATTTTATTTATTTGGCTCCTTTCTCTTTTTCTGTTTGATAAGTCTGGCCAGGGCTAAACTAGGAACTGGTTCTTTGAAAGAATTAATAGGATTGACAAACCCCTCACCAGACTTATCTGCCTAGCATTTCATAATGTTTCTTTTTCTAAGGCTGCCTTTGTGACTTCAAACTTCTCAGTCTAGAGCTGTACTAATTGGTTTAGGAACCAGTAGCCACATGTGGCTATTCACCTCTTAAAACACAACGAGTGTGACTGGAAACTAAAATTTTACTTTTAGTTAATTAAAAT
>RCUC01112244.1:0-25801 GCA_003697995.1 Taxidea taxus jeffersonii | reverse complement strand
GGGGGGGGCGGCTGGGAGAACCAGACTTGCAAATGTTCCATAGAATTTTCAAAGCACTTCAAAAATTTGTCTGCAATAAAGTTACAAGGCACATCTTACAAGAATAAGTGTTCATACACTACAAATCACATCTATAACTTTTTCAGTGCAGCTTGTTGTTTACTAGAGTAACATAGCTTTTTTGAAATTTACTATTATTTAAGATAGGTGTGATTTTTAAAGTGCCACCCCAGAGTTGGGCAAAGATTTATAGCCAATACCATGGTGGTAATATCATATTCCAATCAAAATAAAGAGGTAAACACAAAATCATTCTGAACAGTATTTCAGAACTATGTTGCATAATAAACATCTGATTCCCACTCCCCCAAAACGAATAAAAGCTAAATTTGAAGCTAAAAGAAAGCAACATGATTTTGGCATAAGGTCCTTAGAAACATCTAGTACAAATTATCATTCTATTCCTAATAACTGTGGCATTGAGAAATGAAGATTTATAGTTAGTTATTAATGTCTATAATTATAGAGATGCCATTAAAAATCCCCTTTGCATTAAATATGTCTCCCAGATTCAACTCTTATTATTTGTTTAGTGCTTGAGTTTCATTCTTCGTAGGACAGAAATACAATGGAAATGAGAGCAGCTCTCCTGTAGAAGGTTAATTTGTGAATGATAAATGAGTGAGTGCTTTAAAATGAACTGCATAGGTTACAATTTAGACAGGTGTTGGCAGAAAACCAGTTTTCTCTGTTCAGTTGGGATATATATACATATATGTACATATATGTATATATATACATATATATATGGATCAACAGAACAGAAAAAAATATACAAGTGGTTACTGTATGAAGTCTTTCTCAAGAGAGATCAAAGTGTTCATTAGAATATTTTCAATCTGAAGGCAGGCAAGATTTGTGATCCTAACTTGGATACAACAAGCATTTCTTTGGCATCTCATTTCTTGAAACAACAGCAAAACTAAAAAATATATGTATGTTTAAATAAGTGTGTCTTGTGTGATTGTTGAAAAAATGCATTTAAATGAAACAGCTGACTGGAAAAGTCATTCTATCCATCTCCTCAATTTATTTGCTTGAACTCTGGTAAATCAAAGCCACTTTATTATTAGATTAATCTTACTCTTGAAAACAGGACTCCTATAGTCATGAATGTTTTTCCAATAACTCTGCATAAGCATCCTCATATGCGTTCTATTTAAAAGTATTAGTCCTGATGCCTAGGGGAGTGGATTATTTCTTTACTGACTGGGACCACCTGTGTGATACGAATTGCATGGAATCAAAAAACCCTGTTTAAGCAAAGTAATTCCACTACCAGGCAGTAGAAACTTGCCCCTCTGCCCAGCTTGAAATTCTCATCACTGAGTAATTTCCTCTTTCTTAGCTACTGGGGGCTAGCTGGTGATGTATGTGTGTGTGTGTGCACGCATGCACAGGAGGTAGTAGGTGAAAACTTGCAGGAGATTGTTAAGAAAAGTGAACAGATAATGAAACAGAGAAAAACTCAATTAAAACCTAAAAATGCCCTTGTAATGCTTTGATTAGAACTGTTCTACCTCTATGGAAAGCAATATGTGGCTGGCATTGGTGGGATGCCAAAATATGGTGGCATAGATGTGTTCTAAAATAAGGTGATGGCAGAGTACAATGGGCTAGCATGAGCTTCTTAAGCTAGGAGTAAAGGCTTGAGTCATCTGGATTGGGGACTGTGGAGTACAGTGACCATCTTACTAGAGAGAAAACAGAAATAATTTTAACCAGTGCTGGACCAAAATTTGGGGACCTTAAAAAGGCTGCAAGGATACCCCACTGACCTGATATTATTCAGTTATTTATTTGGCATTTAATTAGGGTTATTAAGAATCTTAATTAGGGTTATTAAGAATCTTACTTTTAATAAAATGCTATATCATTATTCATGTTAAAAATAAACTACATATGTGCTAGATATTTTCTATTTGCCTCTGAATCCTCTATCTTATCTTTTCCTTTTTCTGCCCAGGGAGTTTAACAGTATAGGTATAAACTCAATCAACTGGCTTTTGTATCTTTTTTTTTTTTTTTTGACAGAGAGAGATCACAAGTAGTCAGAGAAGCAGGCAGAGAGAGAAGGGGAAGCAGGCTCCCTGCTGAGCAGAGAGCCTAATGCGGGGCTCCATCCCAGGACCCTGCGACCATGACCTGAGCTGAAGGCAGAGGCTTTAACCCACTGAGCCACTGAGGCGCCTCTATCTTTTGGTTTTTATCTGGGATTTGCCAATGGAGATTACCAGGATGAGAAGAGAATGAGTGAAAAAGGGATGGAGAGGAAGTTCCCTTGTTTATTTCCCTTGCTTTCTCGTTCAAGGATTTCATGAGCTGGCTGCATGCTTACTCTCTTTTTTTCCATGTACTGTAAACACTTCCACCTTCTCCCTTCCTCCCTCAGCCCTTTGGTTGGTAATAGCATCTTCTATTAAAGGCCTAGAACATAGCACTATCCTTTGTGATTTCCCTACACCCTGCCCACACCATTGTAAATTGTCCTTTTATTAAATTTTTCTCAAATTACCTATTTTGAGTGCACCAGGTGTTTCTTCCAGGAGTCTGACTTTTATAGTATAGTACATGTGTTGTATGTAACTTACTTTTGTACTTACTTGAGATTGTCTTTCATAACACTTTTTTGGGGGTTGTTTTTAACCAGCAGTACAGGGACGCATACTAAAAAATGGCTGGTCAAACATGGAGATCATTATAAAGTTGCTTTAATATTCTGTATTAAATTTGGCAAAAAAAGGTATATTTTTTTCTAATTTCCTTTTGAGCAGTAGCATTTTCACAAAAGGATATAGCCAAATAATTCAAATATTTGTTGGCCCTGGACAACTGTAAAGCATTTTTTTAAGCTTAATATTACTAAAACCACAAACAGAATTCATCAAAATACTCCCTACAAGTAGTTTTCCTTTTGCACATAGTTAGTGAAATAGCAGTTACTAGACTCATAAACATACCCTTTTTTCTTCCAGTTTCCTTATCAATAGAATTTAATATTGGGTTGCTGATTAAGTTCAGTATATCAATCAGCAGAATTTAATTTCCCAGATGGATTCTCTTTAAAATATTTTTTGCTTTCTGCTGATTATCATAATGGAGACTTGCAGCCTCTTATAATTTTTTAATGTCTTTAAGTCCTATATTTCTAGGATTATATCAATGATAGTACTTCATTAAAGGTTTCCTATAGCACTGAGACAAAAAAAATAAAAATTTACCTTGAGTTTTGCAATATAAAACCCTTGGTCTCTGGTCCCTAAAGTATACCCATAAAATGAACTCATATCAACTTCTTTCTTTGTTATGTCTCCTCTCTTTCTCCTTTTTTTGGTTCTTTTATTTCCAGTCAACAAACATGGTCAGTTTTCTGATCTTATGAAATGGAAAAGAAAAACTAGGCAGGAAAGAACAACTTCCCCATTCTCCTCATTCCCCTCTTGCTATGAACCATTCTCCATTTCTTCTTATAGCCAACTTTCTCAGAAGAGGAGTCAACTGGGACTATCTCCAACCTTACCCTCACTCAAAACTCAGTTCTCTGTAGTGGACAGAATGCCCTAAGTAGGATGTTAAGATCGTCTTATTTCAAATCTCTGGCATTTGACATTCTTTTAAAAGAAATACACAAAGTATAGTTGACATACAATGTTATGTTAGTTTCAGGTGTACCATATAGGGATTCCATAACTCTATACATTATTCACTGCTCACCATGGTAAGTAAGTGTGGTCACCAACTATCACCATACAATGTTATCATAATATTATTGGCTACATTTCTTATGCTGTACTTTTCATCTCTGAGACTTATTCATTTTATAACTGGACATTTGTATCTCTTAATCCCCTTCACTTCTTTCACCCAGCCCACTGCCCCTCTGGAAACCACCAGTTTGTTCTCTGTATTTAAAAGAGTCTGTTTCTGTTCATTTCATTTGTTTTGTTTTGTTTTATTTAGATTCCACGTATAAGTCAAATTGTATGGCATTTGTCTTTCACTGTCTCACTTACTTCACTTAGCATACCTTCTAGGTCCATCCATGCTGTCACAAATGGCAAGATTTCATTCTTTTTGATGGCTGAGTAATATTCCATGGCCTATACATACCACATCATTTTTATCTCTGACACTGTTGATTAACCGAAATTCCTACTTGAAATTTCCCCTCCTTTATTTTCCATCCTAGAGCTCTCACTGAACTCTTACTTCACAGGTCTATGACCTGCTCTTTCCTCATAGGTCTATGACCTCCTCTTCCCTCCCCCAACAGCTTTGTTGACTAGATCACCTCTTTGTATCCTCACTCTTTATCGAAGTTTTACCCATGAGTCTCTTTCCTTTTCAGTCTAACCATTTTTGAAAATGTTATTTTACCTTGTTATCATAGCTTCAACTATTATGGATATTCTGATATTTTCCAAATCAGTATCTCTGACCAATAACCCTCTTCCAAACTGCAAAACTCGTATTTCTTTCTGCTTTGGAGACACATCCACATACACATCCTCAACTTCAACAGGGCAAATTTAAATTCATTATTATTCCAAACAAAGCACTTCTCTTTCATCTATACTTTTCCCTAATTCACATAAAAATCTTGAAATGCTAAAGTCAATCATGTCCTTTCACTTACATTAGCTCTTGCCCATTAGCTCTTGCCTCTCCCAGTATTTTTACCTAATCAGTCACCATGATCTTCTGATTTTACTCTCTAACTATATCTTATCTGGTTCTTCTGTTCCTACTGTCATTGCCTTGGTCTGGTGTCTCAACTTCTCTCTCTCTCTTTTTTAAATGATTTATTTATTTAGTTGAGAGAGAGAGAGAGAGAGAGAAAGAGGGTGCATGAGTAGGGCAGAGGGAGAGGGAGAGATAGAATATCAAGGAGACTCTACACTGAGTGAGCCCAACAACACAGGGCTCGATCTCACGACCAAGAGATCATGAACTGAGCTGACATCAAGAGTTAACTGACTGCACCACCCAGGTGACCCTCAACTGCTTTTCATTACACTTTCACAACAACCTCAAAACTTGTCATCTTGATTACACAGTTATCTAATTTAAAAGAAAACTAGTAATATTATCTTACATAAAGTCTTGCAATGCTTTCTCTTTCCTTACTGTTCTAAAAAAGGCTTTTAATAATCTGGCTCTTGTCAGTATGTCTAATTTTATCTTCTAACATCTCTCTGTTAGCTGCCTGTCCCAGTTATTCCAAAATGTATTTACAGTTTATCCAAAATCTTAACATATCTCAGTCAAGTATATATATATGGATAATTTAATCATTGTGGCTAGATTGCTTTGGTGCTCTGTTCTGACTGAGAAGCCCTAATCATGCTTTAAAAATCTCTTCACCTGATACTTCTTCTTTTAGGCCTTTCCAAGTTTCACAAATATAGTGAATCATACTAACCTTGGTGCATTCACATATATTTATTTTCATGAATCTCACTGTACTGGCATGGTTCATTTTCACTTATTATTTCCCAAAATATACTTTGGCCTTGACTACAGGAAATGTGTCTTAGTTACCTTAATACCTCAGTTCCAACCAACCACAGTGCTTGTGTCAGAGTAAACAGTCAATAACTTATGTGTCTACCTACAGAGTATGAATAGAGGAAAGAGAAGGAAATAGATGGCAATCTCATAAAAATATATCATGTAGGCTAGGAATAAGAATCCATGAGGTCTGACAGACAGAGAGAGATAGTGCGTCACCATCAAATGGAGGATAAACAGAAGGAAGAGAAACTTAGATGAGAACTTTTCTGGGAGTAGTAATAATAAACAAGGTGGTAACAGTATCCCAAAACTCTAAAATATGATGACATTGTACCTTCCCCATTTAATTTTTAAGGAGAGCCTTATTACATCATGTAAATGCTAACTAACATGGCATACCAGATATTTATAGCAAAGCTTCCAATGTGGCAAAGCTACAGCAAACAAACAAAAAAATAAAAATTAAAGTAAGTAAGTAAGTCATGGGAAAAATGGGAAAACTCTGAGGCCAGAAAAGACTGGGAAGTTTGAATTCTGTGAGATAAAATAGCACCCTGGGGACATCAGCCTATTGCTAAGGCAGGGGCATACATTTTAATTGATTCAGTGTAGGGGCAGGAGATAAAGCCAAGGCTAAGGTGGGCAGGACAATAGCCCCCTACAGGGGATATACTGAAATATTTAGCCTTGCTTCTTGGAATAGAAGAAAAACAGTAACAGAAGAAAGAGAAAGACAGAAGATTGTTGGTGGGGTGTGTGGGTGGCTCAGTGGATTAAAGCCTCTGCCTTCAGCTCAAGTCATGATCCCAGGGTCCTGGGATCGAGACCCCACATCGGGCTCTCTGCTCAGCAGGGAGCCTGCTTCCTCCTCTCTCTGCCTGCTTCTCTGCCTACTTGTTATCTCTGTCAAATAAATAAATAAAATCTTAAAAAAAAAAGACAAAAAAAGACAAGATTGTTGAAAACAAAAGGAGGCAAAGATATGCATATGTTTATGTGTGTATGTATATATGAGTGTGTGTGTGTGTATAAAATAAGATGATCATTAAATATCAAATTAAAAGAAAGCTGGTATGCCTTGATTAATATCTGACAAAACAAATCAAAAGCACCACTTAAATAAAGAGGTTCACTAAATATGATAAAATATTCAGTTCAATAGGTGGAATATTTTAAAATTTGCCTGCAACAAAGAAGCATAGTTTCAAAATAAAGAAAGTGAAAATATCCACTTTTCCAATGAGAAATGTAAAAGCCCATGTCCAGAGTAACAGATCTGAACTCATCTCTCAGGGACATATTGCTGATTCAGAGACACACACACACCAATCAGTAAAGATATAGAAGTCGTGAATACCAAAAATGGCAAGCTTGTGCCCAACAACCATTCCTTTGTCAGGAAGGGAAATGCTAGCCCTTCCTTCATTGTACTTCCCTGATGTGTTCTTTTCTTCATGTGAACCCCAGCATCTAGGATAACACTGTATTCAATCTCCCAAAACTTGTCTGAGACAAGTTTTCCTTCCAGTTTCTTTCTTCTAATTTTCTTACAAACTCAATTGTTTGTATTTTCATTCATTTTCTTGAAATGCCTCCAAGTTCTGTTTAAATGCAAAAGAATGCTTTATACAAACACAGACATCTAATCGTCTTTGCTGTGCTAGGTGCTTTCCCAGCTCAGCACCACCTCAGATTATTTCCAGGAGTCTGAGCCAAGGGTCAACTCTTTCCTTAGACCAGCTCCTGTGGCTTTTGATGATATCAAGTCCCTTCTCGGTATGTACTGAGTAACCAAGAATTAAGTGAAGAATATTGTTTTAGACAGGAAAATGACAAGCAATTAAGGTAGAACTGCTTTTGGAATTGTTCTACTCCTTCTTCAAGTTATTTCAGTAACTTTGGGGGCTTTCCCATTTGCTGACCTAAAACCTTGGTCTGACCAAAGATAAATGTCAGGTTAACGTGGAATTTCTCAAACATAAGATATTTTTTTCAGTTTAATCTATTCTTTTAGGTGTTAATACATTTATTGGTCAAGAACAAAACTTCTCTTGCACACATTGATTCTCTTGGGTAAAAATCATGCTTCTGGTGAATACTCAAGCCAACCAAAAATGTTTTTATTTTTTATATTAACATATAATGTGTTATTTGGCCCAGGGGTACAGGTCTGTGAATCATCAGGCTTACATATTTCACAGCACCCACCATAGCACATACCCTCCCCAATGTCTATCACCCAGCCCCCCTAACCCTACCCTCCAACCCCCAGCAACCCTCAGTTTTTTTTGTGAGGTTAAGAGTCTCTTATGGTTTGACTCCCTCCTGATCCCATCTTGTTTCATTTTTTCCCTCCCTACCCTCCACGACTCCCTGCCCTGCCCCTCAAATTCCTCATATAAGAGAGATAATATAATAATTGTCTTTCTCTGATTGACTTATTTCGCTTAGCATGATACCCTCTAGTTCCATCCACATCATTGCAAATGGCAAGATTTTGTTTCTTTTGATGGCTGCATAGTATTCCATTGCATATATGTGTGTATGTGTGTGTGTGTGTGTGTGTGTGTGTGTGAGAGAGAGAGAGAGAGAGAGAGAGAGAGAGTGTATACATATAATGTCTTCTTTATCCATTCATCTGTAGATTCTTTCCATAGTTTGGCTATTGTGGACATTGCTGCTATAAACATTTGGGTGCACATGCTTTAGTATCTTTAGTTTTTTTTTTTAAACATTTTATTTATTTGACAGAGAGAGACACAGTGAGAGAAGGAACACAAGCAGAGGGAGTGGGAGAGGGAGAACCAGGCTCCCCACCAAGCAGGGAGCCCGATGTGGGGCTCGATCCCAGGACCGTAGGATCATGACCTGAGCCAAAGGCAGACGCCCAACAACTGAGCCACCCAGGTGCCCCAAGTATCTTTAGTTTTAGTGCACATGTTTTTTGTATCTTTAGGGTAAATACCCTGTAGTGGCTATTGTGGACATTGCTGCTATAAACATTTGGGTGTACATGCTTTAGTATCTTTAGTTTTAGTGCACATGCTTTTTGTATCTTTAGGGTAAATACCCTGTAGTGCGATTGCTGGGTCATAGAGTAGCTCTATTTTCAACTTTTTGAGCAACTTCCATACTGTTTTCCAGAGTGGCTGCACCAGCTTGCATTCCCACCAACAGTGTAGGAGGGTTTCCCTTTCTCTGCATCCTCACCAATGTCTGTTGTTTCCTGACTTGTTCATTTTAGCCATTCCAAGCAAAAATGCTTTTAAATGTGTTTGAAAACTCAAACCTACCTTCATAATGAGTGTGGCAGTTTTGCTACTTATTTGCAACCTGTCTTTATTTTTCTTCATCAAAAACTAAAAAACAAAACAAAATAAAATGGCAAAAAAACCCAAGGAAGATCGTATTTACTTCATAAGGTTGTTGTAAGGATTATATTTGTATAGACTAGCTACCACAGGTTATTATGTGTGGTAAAATTTCACAAATTCACAAGTATACAATCACCGTGCATGACAATAAAATGAATATTGTCTTTTTTGTCAACAAGTATGATTTACATTAATAGGGATATCTGTATTTAGATGATATGAAAACAGTGAGCCTAAAACATCTAAAAGCCTTGAGAAGACTTAAAGACCACAATGATGTATTGAGTAACACCATAATGCTGTCTCATTCTCTACTTACATGTTGTAAGAAAAGTAGAGTTTTCTATTTTCTTTCAGAATTACATTATACTGAATCAAGAAGTAAATATTTTTATAAGGTTTTATTTATATGAGAGACAGAGAGAAGGAGTGTGCACAAATGGGAGGAGGAGCAGAGGGAGAAGCAGACTCTCTGCTGGGCAAGGAGCCCAATGTGGGGCTCGACCCCAGGACCATAAAAATATGACCTGAGCTGAAGGCAGAGGCTTAACCAACTGAGCCACCCAGGCATCCTAAGAAGTTAAATATTTTAAGAATAATACCTTTGCGGGGCACCTGGGTGGCTCAGTGGGTTAAGCCTCTGCCTTCAGCTCTGGTCATGATCTCGGGGTCCTGGGATCAAGTCCTGCATCGGGCTCGGCAGAGAGCCTATTTCCCCACCCCCACCCCACCATCACCTCTCTGCCTACTTGTGATCTCTGTCTGTCAAATAAATAAATAAAATCTTTAAAATAAATAAATAAGTAAGTAAGTAAAAAATAATACCTTTGCTGCATTTTCTAAGTGACACGATACTTTGTTTGGCAAATTCTGCCATGCAAAGATACAACAGTGCATTCAGTGAAGCTCAGGGCCTTGGTAGGAACTTAGCCTTCAATGTCTGTTCAAATGCATAAGATCTATGTAACTAATAATAAATTTAAAATATTATGGATATCATGCGAATCTGTTAGATGCTCTGTACCAAAAAAAAAAAAAACAAAACCCACAACTGTCTCATTTTTTAATAAAGTATTATAGAACCAAATTTATGGGTCTTGCTAGTTCATTTGTTTCTTTTAATGGTGACCTCATAGCCATAATGCAGCATAAGAGATCAATAAAAAGCCAGAGCAAAAGTAAATACATTGATTTTGGGGGGATTGTGGTGGCAATCAAGCCATAGTGTTTTCATTCTCTGGACCCTTCTGAATTGGAATTTGCTTCTGGCTACATTCTAGATCCTTTAGCAAATTTAAAAAATCCTACATATCTAAACTTTTTCTAGAATACTGACTCCGTTTCCACACTTCAACCAAAACCTGACCTAAACTTGATAATGCTACCTATCCTGAGATCCCCCCCCACACTCATAGCCATGCATGAATGAAGAGGTGCCAGTGTTTTCCCTACTCCTTTTTGTATTGACACCACTGCTCTGTTATTTGTCAATACCCGCTCCACTTTTGATGCTCGTGCCTTCAATTGTAAGGTTGTCTTCCCATTTATTTTTCTTAATCTCTCTACTTCATTGGCTCTTTTCTTTTCTTCATTAATTCATGCCTACTTGGATCACAACATTCTTTGATTACCCTTCTCTGGGTTCTTAACACTCAAGGTAATATGCTTTTTAACCATCTCCTCATATGACTTAGACCTCTTCAATCCCGAAGACTTCTACTTTTTGTATAAACATCTCCTGTTCTTGGGAGCTGTGTCCCCACCAGCTCACCCTCAGCTCTCACTGAGCTCTTACCTCTTTTAGATTAGATAGCTGGCAGTTTCATCAGTAATTTCCCATACCTATAGATGTGTATTCTTTCTCACTCTGAACTTCTGCCTGCCATGTGTGCCATTTCAATTTTCAAATCTAGGATAATCTTTTGTGTTTTTGTTCCTAAGGGCTGAGCATTGCTGAAGAGGGTCAAGTAACTGGGGTAACTGTATCTATACTAAACAAATGCTAATTAATATCAGTTAATATCCTAATGGTTTGCTGTTCTGTTAGTCTGTATTTGGTATATGGGAAAACCTTTACTTCAACTGGCTTAGAGTGCAACTTGATGGAAACATTTTGGAGAGGCATTTGGTAATATGTATGAAAATGATTTAAAAATGTGTAGTCATTAAAACATTATTGGTATTGGGGCACCTGGATGGCTCAATCAGTTGAGCATCTACCTTTAGCACAGTTCATGATCTCGGAGTCCTGGGATTGATCCCTGCCTCAGGCTCCCTGCTCAGTGGAGAGCCTGCTTCTCCCTCTGCCTACTGCTCCCCCTGCTTGTGCTCTCACTCTCTCACTCTTGCTCTATCTCAAATAAATAAATAAAATCTTAAAAAAAAATTATTGGTATTTATCTAGAGACAATTATCAGACAAGTGCGCAAATACATGTTTTTATTTACAGATAGTGAATTTATTAAATTATTTAACTATAGTGGAATAGCAGGCAACCATGGAATACATTTTATATTAACAAATATGGCAAGAGCTTTATGATATTACTGTGTGAAAAGAAATATTATGAACTGGACTATTATATACAATTATATATGTGTATATAGCTAATATTACATTTTATCATATACATGTTTCTTGTGCTTAATATGAGTAACTACATACAAGTTTGGGAAAATGTTTGCTAAATTAATGATTCATTTGTTGAAATTTTTCATATTGATACTTTTATGAATTTACTTCTTTATACATTTCAGTATAACTTAAAATTCCTGTATGGATATATATTATTATAATAAGAAAAATAACCCAATTAAACAACATTAACTTTGAGGAAACCAGTTAGATATAACTGTTTTAATTCCTCATTTCCCTGTTGTTTCTAAACAAAATAGGATTTAATTTTTTGACTCCAACTATTCTACTAAGAGGATTCTTGTAAAGCTCAGTTACTGATGAACTTACCACCAAACCCACTGATGCTTTATTCTTGGACAGCTCTCAAAGGAGTCTGACAAGGCTGAGTATGCTACCTTTATTAACAGCATGGCTACTTTAGTAAGTTTTTCTTACTTCTTAAAAAGATTTTATTTACTTACTTATTTTTTAGAGAGCAGGGAGGGAGTGGGAAGGGGCAGAGGGAAAGGGAGAGACTCTTAGGCAGGCTCCACGCCCAGAGTGGAGCCCAATATGGGGCTCAATCTCACAACCCTGAGATCACAACCTGAGCTGAAATCAAGTCAGATGCTTAACCAACTGAGCCACTAAGGTGCTCCTGAAGATTTTATTTTTACATAATCTCTGCACCCAGCATGGGAGTCTTGAACTTACAACCCTGAGATCAATAGTCACATGCTCTTCCAACTGAGCCAGGTGGTCACCCCAACAGCATGGTTACTTTACTTTTATTTATTTATTTTTTAAATATTTTATTTATTTATTTGAGAGAGAGAGAGAGATCACAGGTAGGCAGAGAGGCAGGCAGAGAGAGAAGGGGAAGCAGGCTCCCTGCTGAGCAGAGAGCCCGATGTGGGCCTCGATCCCAGGATCCTGAGATCATGATCTGAGCCAAAGGCAGAGGCTTAACCCACTGAGCCACCCAGGCACCCCAGCATGGTTACTTTAAACCAGGTTACCTATCTCTGCATCTTAAGCTCTTTCACCATCTTATTCTCCTTGTCCCCTGAGGACAGGCATTTTCTAGGTCCCATGATCAGAGTGCATTTCTTTCAGCATGCATATTCTTCACTAATCTACCTCATTCCCATGACTTCATATATCGTCCTTACTGGGTGATTCTCAAATTATTATCTAAAAATCAAAGTTACACACTTAGCATCCTGTTGTTTACTCCATAAAATAAGTCTGAACTTATCTCAAACTCCACAGGAGTAGATGAGAATTCATTAATTTCCTTTCCAAATTTGTATTCTCCTGTGCCTTTGAATTTAACTGCATCACTACCTTCTCCTTTGTTTGGATTTACAACTCCAGACTTGAACTTCCTCTCCTTGGTGCCTCATAGCTAGTTACCATACCTGCATTGATTATGTGCCTATCAGATATTTGCTAGTGGGTGAATGAAGTAAGGTTTTAGATGAGGTGATATTTGCTTCTCACTCCCAGTTGCACTGGTCTGTTTTGGACACTAATCCAAAATAGCCTCCTAAGACACATTTCTAATTCTCTTTTCCTTTAGTCATACAGACATCAGTGTTAAGGTGCTAAAATTCTGATTATGATGGTCTCCCTTTGCAAGAGAGAAAGGCCATTGCCAATATATTAGGTTGACATTCCAGGCTCTTCCTTTAGGATGTCATTTAAACCTTCCCTTGAAATCATTTCTCATTCATAATTGCACTCGTTTTCCCAATACTCTATTAGCCACAAATGAATAGCCACATTCTCCTAAAATTTTTCTATCTCTGACATCAATTTGACCAAGACAAGGAGTTTGGCATTCATCTGGAAAACAGATAGTTATTAATTTTGAACTATTCCCTTGATTGCCATGCTCCAAAGTCTATGTCTTTGGTCATTATGGTGTGTTATAGTTAAATGGCACCGAGACCCATATACAATCAATTTGTTGAAACATGCTTTAGGAATGCTTTTTTAAAAAGTTCCACGGCCATGCATACAAGAGTGGGAATCATTGCTGACTGTAATGCTATCAGAAATCTCATGCATAAAAAGAAGACAATATCACAGATCACTAGATGGACAAATAGCAAGGTTGTGTGGGAAGAAATTAGGAAGCCAGATTTTATGGAACATGGGTTATTTTTTGGGTATAATAGATGAGAATCCCTCAGAAGAATGTTCATAGTCATTTCAACTGAACTTCAGAGAGAACAGTGGGTAATCTATAGTGACCACAGTAAAGGTCTAAAACACTGAGGACAGATAACAGTGTGAACCAGACTCCTTGAAAGAATGAGAAAGAAATGATTCACCAGATACCAGTGATCATTTTCTCTGAAAGCCACTTTTTGAGATGAGGGATAATAATTTACAGATAATAATCTACATTATCTAAATTGAAAGTATACATAATATATATAGTTGTTAAGTTATCAATTTATATGTTATTTATATGTCTAAGGTGTGATTCAAGAAAATGAAATATTAACTAAAAATAAATGCAGGCCAATTGGGATCTTATGTCAAAACTTGCATATACAAGTGTGCTTCAACTGACTTCAAAAATATTCCTCTAGGTTCAGGAGACTCAGAAGTTCTCTGCTTTCTGGCAACTGAAGTTTCAACAAGTTCAAATAAAAGGAGTATATCAGAGACTGAGTGGTCTGGCTTTTAGGCCAAGCAATACGGGTTTTAAAACTGGGCTACTACTTACTAACTGCCTAAAAGGCAAGAAATTAGGGTTCCGGCTTTCTATCACCCATAATTGGCTATATGACAAAAGGCAAGTCAATTATTATCTTTCCATCTTGATTTTCTTACCAGTGTAATAGATATAAGCTGGATAACTCAACTCTGGGGAAGGATCAGCAAGCATTATTTTCTTCTTTAACTAGTGATATTACATGGGAGAAAATGAACAAATACAGAACAAATTGTGCTAGGCTAAAAATACATTTTGGATTGGAGAACAGCAAAATACACTTTCCATTTTGGCTTAGAGATCCATAGTTATACATATATGTCAGTGTATTAATATCTAGATATCAATATCTTTTTATGTGCTATTTATCTATTTGCCAGTCTATATATATCAATACTTATTAATAGACTAGTCAATGTCTTGTAATTTTTAGATGGGTTGGCTTTGTAATAATACCTCCACCTCACACGTTTATTAAATTGTCATGCTCAGCATCCTATTCAAAGCAAACAACTATGGAATCAAATATATATCATTAACCACTTCAAACTTAAACATTTTTATCCCTCTCTCCATTTAATTTGTATTTATGTATTTCGATCAGCTGCCTCAAATCCCTTGATTTAAAGAAAAAGGGAGAATTGTAGCTTATGAATAGATTACTGGTAATTATTCACACATAATATTAAGTAATTTACTTAATTTTTTAGAAGTAAAAATAGAGATGTGAAGTTTTGCTACGTTGGTTCTATTTTCCAAAAGAATTTTAAATATTTCACTCCATACACAAACTTATTTGGATAAGTGCATATATGAACATCTTTCTTCTTTAACTGCACCTGTGGAAACTATAATGATTTAAAGCCATGTTTCAAATCCAAGAACTTTAAGAATGTAGACCAAGAAAAATAAATTATAATGGTAATACTAAAATAAAACTATTTTTTCAATTTAAAGATAGTTTAAATTTCAGGGTAGTCTGCAAGATTCCATGATTGTACAACTATGAATACTTTCTTTAAGTAAAACAACAAAAAATATTAATAGTTTATTAGGTATCTACTTAAGCAAAAATTTAATTGTCAGAAAAGTCTTTTTCAATTTATAAAATATTAGACATTTTATTTTAAAAGTGGAGCTAAACTTCTTTGGAAATAAATCCCTTGCCTATAGGCAACTGAATCCACTAAACACTTTGTAAGAAATCCATTTTATGTAGCCATCTTGCATACTCATTTTACACTCACATATCAAAGAAAAATGAAAAACATGGATCATAAATGATATTTTTGAAATATTAGAGCCATTATTTGAGGAAATAAGTTTTGAGAATCTTGTATAAAGAATTCATTTTTTAAAGCATCTGGTTATCTTTCTGACTAAAAATGCAATACCAATTATATTTTATAGGTAGCAATTTCTTTTTATAGTTTAAGAATTGGGTCATAAAAGAAAACAACTGTGGTTAGAATATTTTTAACGTATTTAGGGGAATATAATGAGATCTGAGGCATTAAGTCTGAGGAGTTAGAATTAAGGACAGAGCCACATTACTAACTTCAATCATCTTTGGAGACCATCCTTTGATAAAGTTGCTTCCATGCATAGTAGAGATTCATACATAATCACTACTTCTCTCGTTATGAGTCTAAGTTAAGACAAGTCTGAGTTTTAAAAAAGAGGTTTTAAAACATGTACCATCTCCAAATTAATATTCGGCTTTGACACAATATGGTAGAAAAGTTATTTTTTCTATAACTTACAAGAGAGAGGCAGAGGGAGATTAGACACACACACTCAGAAGGTAGATAGTCACGTGAAGGTAAAAGTAGAGAGGTATCACAATGCTGCACTGCTGCCTTCGAGATAGCAATGGGCCAAGGAAGTTGGCTCTGAAATTGGAAGAGGCAAGGAATCAATACTTTCCTCTAGAGCCTGTAGGAGGACAGTGGCCTGCTCATCTTGATTTTGATCCAGTGATGCAGATATATTTCTGGTTTCCAGAATTGTGAGAGAATAAATTCTTATGATCTTAAGATATCAAGTTTATGGTCATGGATTACTCCAATCCTAGGAACCTAAAAGGACTTTCCAAGCACAAAGGCAATGGAAAAATGATGAAAAAATCAACAAGCAAACAGAATGCTTGATTACATAAAATCTTAAACTTGCTTATGCCAGAAATAAAATATAAACTAATAATATTATTATATTCTAACTATAACATAAGGTTGATAATTCCAATTATATGTATAAAAAAAACAAATACTAAACCCTGATTATAACAAGGTCATCTCTAAAATAAAAAGCTCAAGGGATCATATAATACACACATATATTTAATGTTCAACCTGAAAAGCAATCAAGTAAATGCAAATAAAAGTAAGCTAATATTTTTTGCCCTGAATGACAAAAATCCCAAAACCTATTTGTTATTTTCTCTTTAATGGAGGGTGTTATAAATTAAGCACTAGCATACTCATCTTAGAAGAGAAATTATACCTTCTTAGAAAACAGCTTTATATGTATATATGTGTAAGAGCTATAAGCGTGTATTTTATTATAAAATTAGTCTTAAGGAAGTCATCAAAATAATTTATACAAGGTTATTTCTCACAGTGCTATTTTCAGCAGAAAAAGACTAAAAACAATGAAAACATCTACTAATAAAAGACTAGATCTATAGTTACTGTAAAATGATACAATACAATACAATGATACGGTTATAAATCATGTTTTTAAGATTATACTTAAATGATATCACAAATTCTGTGGATGGCAAAATTCGGTGAACTATGAATGTTTAACAAAACCCCAAACTCAAATTGTACACAGTATGAAAAAAACTGTGGAAAGTAAAACAAATCAATAAAAATTTATGAGAATGTAGACTTTAAAAGTAAACCTAAAAAGACTCATTCTCAAATTTTTAAAGTGATTAATTCTAAATGGCAGCTATGTAGCTCAATTAGCTTTCTTATTTTTATTCTCTGGTGGATCCCACAAAGAAGTTTTGGGGCTTTAAAAATGTTTTAAATATCTTAACTACAGAATAAAATATATATATAAATATATATATTTATAAAAAAATATATATAGCATGAACTCAGATCTCAAGATTAAACCAACGTTAACCTCTTGACATATTCATTTCTGAACTATCATATTTTAAATTTTAGAAAAATGGAAAAGATAATAATATAAAAAAGTAGCAGTCCTATCTCTTTCTGATTCCAGAATTCACAGCTATCTCAAGGTTGGTGTGTCACATTTGTAATTGGGAAACAAATTATCCAGTTTTTAAAGCAAACAAATGTCAAACCCAACAACCTTTGGTTAGGAAAAGGTAAGTCAATAAAGAATGATAACGACTTCTAATCTACAACAAACATTTTGATTGGCCAGTTAACAGAGGAAGATGTTAAGAGAAATACCTGCAAGATATTGAATAAATAGCTGCTCTGTCTCCAACATTCATTCTTTGAATAAACTCAGCGAACCACCACATTCATGATCGCCGTATCTACCACCACCACTACTGCCATGAGGGAGCTGTCTAGGAGAAAATGCCACTGCTCAGAAAGTGTCAATCTCAGAAGAACTTAAAAAACTACACATGTTGACTTACTCGGTGTTTAGAAGCAAAGTATGTGTTGAGTTTAAATTGTTTCTTCAAAATCCTTCAGGCATTATTTATTTTTGGATTACAGCTACACAAATCAACTAAGTAGGCTCTTTATGGTTAGAAAAAGAGATGCATTGAACTACTTTCTGCTCTGTGCTGGATGGCATAAAGCAGTCATTCTCTTGTCACTATCCCATAAGTAAATAAATAACCACACATTCTACCCGCCTTTATCGCTTTCTCCTTTCCAGTAAGCAACAGACATAACTAGCCTTAAATGGATATAATTAATCCTAGTTTTCTCTTGTCCATTTTTTCTTCTCCAATACTTTGCTTTCTCTTCAAATAATTTCGAGCTTATCTTTTACCAAAAAAGTGACTAATATTTTATATGAGGGGAAATTATTGATACAGAATTCAAAAATACTTCCAATTTTTGACACCATTCTGACAAATTAAGAAGTACGACTACTTTCCGCATCACTCATGTGTATGTGCTGCACGCTCCAGCAAGCAAACACTTCATAACAAAAGGGAAGGAGGAGATGTGTAACCTTTTGCTGGGAGGTTGTGGCATGTGGTCAAACAACCATTTTACCATAAGCTGAGTACTCATTTGTCTTCTGGAGAGTCAGCAGATATACATTTAGTTTCCTCTAAAAAGTTTGTCTCTTCTTATTCTGCCTAAAGATAAAAACTGCCTTCTTTAGCCCAGTTATCTGTAAGAGCTAACATATTTTTTTCAGACACATGTTTTGATAAATAGCATATCCATGAAGTTTATAGTACTAAAAGGTGCTTTTGAAGTATACCACCTAAAAAAAAATCCCACTTTTGGACATCTTTTGTTCTGTTTTCTCTTGTTTTAATGACACAGTGTGTATTGGGACAATCTCTACCTAGGAGACACTATAAAAGTTTCCTTAAGACCTTTAATAGCCCAGCATCCCCACTATTAGGGAGTGTAGGGCTTCAAAGAAAACAACAATAACAACAAAAAAGAGAACTGCTCCTCAGAGTGACTGTTCCTTTCCTCATGACATGATCTGGGTCAGAGCAAGGCCACCTTTGGCTGGACATCTGTGATCCAAGCTCTAACCTCATGTGGAACAGGAAACCTGGGTGTGTCTATACTTGGCAGGTGATGTATGATATTTTATGCCACTCAGTATTTTCCCTTCCCTGTTTCAGAGAAATAAAGTGCTTCTCTAGATCCTGTTGGATGCCAGTCGTCTGCTTCCTCAAGGGAGCCCCCTCCCCTCCTGCTACTATACCTGTACGTTGTCCAGTATCTAGAGAATCTCTGAAGGTGCCATTCTTCGAATAGACCCTTCTGCTTTTATTAACCCCTCTACCTAAAACTCTTTTAGATTCATTCAATTAAGGTAGGGAGTAACTGTTCTTAGAATAGCCATTAAGAACAAGCTCGAAAAGGCACTTAGAAAAAAGACTTACATTGGTCACAGTCCAAAATTTTTTAAACTTCTTCTTACCAACATATGCATATACAATCAACATAGCCAGGTCTCCCCTTCTCCATTGTAGTGGGTTAATTTATTTTTGCAGACACACAAGATTCAGTAAATAATATCTCAACCATTATTTATAGTGCTAAAAAGTTATTTTTTAAAAATGCCATCAAAAACATGTATATTTATTTGAAAACCAAATATTCCATGATACTTAAGGAGACATGATTCCAGGTCTGATATAATGTAATGTATGAAATCAGCAGTGAACTAGAGTGTGACTCCAGCTCTTACTAAATATGTGGTTTTTTCCAAGTCATGTAATCTTTTTATTTGTTTGTTTGTTTTATTTGACAAATGTCCCTTTACCTTATAAAGTTATTTTAGAAGTCAAGTGAAATAATGAATGCGAAAATGATTTGTATAAAATAAAAACAAAGTAGGTTATGCTTGCATAATGTTCCAAGAGAAGGAAAATAGCTACTTCCAGTTCGTTTGCCTCTGTGTACAGTTTTCTTTGTAATTGATCATATTCAAACAAACATACAAGTAATATTAACATCGCATTTCAACAAAGCTGATTTTTTCCCTGCCTAATTGAAAATGATAGACTTCACAAATTCTAAGACACCCTATTGCAAAGAAGGAAATCTTACTTTCAGTTACTGGCTGGATATATAGATATTCTTCCTTCGCTACTTTTAGTGAAAAAAACAAAAGTGTGTAAAACATACAGTTAAGCATAAAAGGCAAGCTCTTATGTATCACTTGTGTTCCTTAGAAGTGTACAAAAATTTACAATTTGACTACGTAAATACCTTTTTTGGCCTCTGGGTTAAAAACAAACAAACAAAAATAAAGCAACATCATTTAACTGTTTAATTGCTTCCATTTTGTTTGGAAAACTTAACCTCAATTTAACCTTTGTGGCTACTGTGCAGGTCAAAATCAAATGACTTTGACGATCTCAGGCCCAGAATAATAAACTCTTCAGGGGCTTTAAGCCTCTTTACCTTTAACAGGGGGAACGGAGCAGTCTTCAACTTGTTTGTGTTCGTTGATTGATAATGAGCAGTTTCTCCGTCTACATCTGTGTGGGACTATGCGAGTCTGCTTTAGCCTGCTGGGAGTTGAGTGGAAGGATAGGCAATCACAGAGGGTTTAAAAAATTGTTCTAAAGATGACATTTGGGAGGCAAATATTTTGGCCACAGGCCAAGAGGATTTTTTTTTTTTAAACTCTAAAACAAGCTTGGCACTTTACATTTCCATTTTAATCTGCTTCTACAATTCAATGTAAGTTGATAGTTCACTATTTCTAAGTAATGGAAACTTTCTCCAAATGGCTACCTATAACAATAGGTTATTTAAAAAATATGGGATA
Organism: Taxidea taxus jeffersonii; assembly: GCA_003697995.1. Taxonomy (NCBI): domain Eukaryota; kingdom Metazoa; phylum Chordata; class Mammalia; order Carnivora; family Mustelidae; genus Taxidea; species Taxidea taxus. The sequence continues at coordinate 5,032 of RCUC01112244.1, read as the reverse complement.
AAGGAAAACTTCCAGAGTTACAGTATGTTATCCTGATTTCATCACTTCCTACAAAATCTATCAGGAATCAACTCTTACTTGTCATTTACAGAATAATTGATTCTTACTTTTGTTTTCTATTCAATTTGGCAAAAAACAAAAACAAAAACAAAAACAAAAACCATGTCCAGAGTGGAGATAATCTCCTGAAGAGTTAATATATTGTGTTAACCATAGATGAGACAGTAGTTATAAAATTCATAGAGTTGTAGGGTTTTTTTTAATCATAAGAATTTCATAGTATAAGTAAGTTCAAATAGAACTCATGCCTTTTAAGCCATTTATGCAACAAGGGAAACATTTGTCAAACTGCAACATACTAAAGCTTTAATAACACTATCATTTCTTTATTCTATGCAATCTTTAATTCTATCAATGTCATGGTGTGTTGGGTTTCCAGGAGCATTGGTTAAAATGAAAAGTACCTTTTCCTGATCCAAGGTGCTATGTTTTGGTAAGTCATCAGGAGAGCAGCTGGGTTGGAATTTCTGACTGAGAAACAGCAGGTTATAAGCCAGGAGGACTGATTTACACGATCAGGAGCCAAGAGTCTGCTTCCAAGTGGACAGGAGGACTTGACGCCGATACACATGGTTAGAAGAACTGACTCCAGGATAAGCAGTGTGTTCTCATTTATCTTTAAGTGAGGACATCTAAGCTTAAGTGAAGACAGGGAGACTGTTTTTGAGCCAGAAGGCTGACTCAAGAAAACTACACTTCTTTATAGCTTGAAAGGCTATCCATGGAGCAGAGGTCCCGCAGAAACCATGTTACACATCTAGTGACCGCCCCAGTACCCTCTACACAAAACTTATTATTACATGACTCATCTAGCCTCACCACATACTGAGCTTCCCCTGAGCAGCAAAAGCAGTCTGTTGTATCCAGAGAAATCCTTGGGTCACTGAATCTACAGAACTCTCACAAGGAGTAGTAGCTATCCTCTGATTAACCTGGAACAAGAGAACTCAGACCTCCTTGCCTCCTTCTGAGCTGCTAGTTAGACAATGAAGGTTAATACAATCAAGAATGTGATTCAAAGTCCACACAATAAAATAAACCAACTGCAGAGAACATATCAAATATTTATTCCTGGTATCACAACTGGAGAAATTTCTTCTTAGGGTCCTGAGAAATCTGATGTCACATATTCTTAAAATAAATAAAACCATAAAAATAATACGGCTTTTAAAAATAACATTCTATAATTCAAAAAAAGTAATTATTATTACTTTTATTATTATTATATTATTTATTATTATTACTTTTATTATTATTATTATTATATTAGGGGTCAAAATGATATGCAACTGTTGGAATATTCAGATCAATCCAAGATTAGACTCTTATGCGGTGTCTTTAGAGTAGACGGAAAGCAAATGCTCCATCCCCAACATCATTGCTCTCTGGAGAGATTTTGGTGTGTACTGAGCAGGAGTACGATCAACATTAAATCACCTGTTACCTGGTGACCCGTGATTCTTTGGTGCTCCTAAACATAGTATCACGTAATATCATAGTCAGCCATGGGGAGATAGGCCTGGTAATCAGTGATGAGGGATAAAATATGGAGAAAGCATTTACACACAAATAGAAGAATACTGGCCTCCATATAAAGGCAAACCACAGAATAACACGGGAGGAATGAGGTTTTTGGTGTTTTCCCCCGGAGGTGATATTGAGCCTGCTGTAGCATATACAACAAAATGGGGTAAACATTTAAGATCCATTGCCGAAAGTGAAGTCTCATCATAAATTATGAACCTGTCAGAAAAGTACTGCTTACTTAAGATATTTTCTTTGTTCCTGAAGAATATTTATCTTTTATGAAAACCAAATTTTCCCATACGTATCAATTAGAAAAATAAGTTCCCGCATAGTAAGTCCAGAAAACACGGAAACATTAAAAGTCTTTTATACAATGGAGAATCAAGACATAGAGGATGATACAATATAAAATAGATTATTTTACTCTTCTATGCATTTAGCGAAATTGCATTATATAAATTCATCAATTTATTTTAAAATGCCATAAGTGTGAACTTAAATAAAGCTGAATAAGAGAGCTTGGCTCCGAAAGCTTTAGTAAATATTTCCTTTGTGGTTAAGTAACAGATGCTTTCTACAAAGGCTAATATTTTTCTAAATGCAAGTTCTGGTAAAGAGTATTATATGACTTTTTATAGCATTAATTAAATTACATAGTAAATATTTACCGAGGATCTACTATGCGGGCTTTGGAGATAGAAGAGTAGAAAGAGATCTAGCCCCAGTCCTCACAGAGTTTCTAATTTAGTGGAGAGAAAGTCCAAAAAACCAAAATGTATGATAAGGCTGCGAAGTGTCTATTAGATTAAGTGACCTAGTTATCACCTAGTATTTGCAACTTCGACAAGCACATTTTTGCAGAGACAAAAAAAGTATGCAAAATAGTATAGGTACACAACCTATGTATTATATATGTGTGTGTGTATATTTACGTTATAGCTAGATATAGATATGTAATGCATGTATTGAGCATGTATGTATCATATGTGTTTATATATAAATATATGTATGTAGGTACCTACATACAGTAGCATATTTAGCTGTGAAAGGAAGAAGAGAAAAAGGGGAGGGGTAGCTGGTGGGAGGTGCGGGCTAGAGGGAAGTTTTAGATGCAAGAGAATTGTAAAGTCATGATAGGAACTGTCTGGTATAGAAGTAAGAGTGAGGCTACAGGAGTGAAGACATAGAAGGTAGAGTGAGAGCTGTAAGAAGGGAGAATGTGGTCCAGGACACAAGTTGAATAGGAGGAAGAAAACATTTGCAGCTGTGTCAAAACGGAATGAGAAAATTACAAGTGATGAGACCCTTATATTTATCCATCGAGTGGCAGAAAGTTGGGATGGTTCTCATTTGATGGCTGTAATTTTCTCCATTGCAGTAAGTGGCTAAATTATCTCTGAGAGGGAGGGAAAGGCTGTAAATAAGAAAGATAAGTACATTTTGAAATGACTGCTGAGGAGAAGTTCTGCACAAACAGTTGATGAGGAAAACTAAGAACCACGAGGCAGAATCAGAGCCTGTTTGGTGCTGGTCATCAGGAGTGTGTACTGTTGCCAACTTACATTGTTTTGTGATTTTCTCTAGCGATTTCCAGTGGAAGCCTGCAGATGACAGGCAGTTCAAATGATCCAAGACTGGGATTTAACAGAAAGATGCACGGGAGATGAAGTGGCCTGGAGGAATGAGGTGTTATCCTGTTGTTAATGGTAAGTTAAACAAGGAAGATTGTCAAGAAATGAAAACATGGTAACCACTGAGAAAACAGAACCATCGGGCTATCTGGATGTGTGAATGACAAAGAATGAACTGCTCTATTGGAATCCCTGAATGAGAGTGCCCAAAGGAAGGAGGCTGTGATAGATTTAGTCGTCTCAATCTTTTATGCCAAACCCCTCATGGTGATGACAAGGCCCATATGTGAGTAAGGAACTGAAGTCACTGAGGTCGGGACAAATGGAGATGAGCCCAAGGAACTGAGAGGGCAGGTTGTCAGCTGAGCAAAAACAAAGACATTGAATTTGCATAAGATAGCAGTAAGATTTGGATGGGAAAAAACAACTTAAATTGGGTGCTAAACCTTTCAGTAAATAACAGGAAATGATTTAAAAGTCAATGAAACTAACTAGGAAAAAGAATGAAGGGAGACAGAGCATGGCCAAAAATTACAAGGACTTGTTTCTAAGAGGTGAGGTGAGGTACAGGCTTAGGGACTTTCCTGAGAATTGAAACCAGAGGGCAATAACCCATAATAATCCAATGTGAATTTTAAATAATACGCATTTCATGACAATCTTTACTTCTAGATTACCTCTTCTTCAAACATCTTTAGAACATTTCTATTTTAGTTGGACAATCGTAAAGTGTACATATTTTAAGTGCCAGATAACAAATCGTTATAAAATGCACATAACATGTAACCACCACCCAATCAAGCTATAAAAGATTCTCAGTATCCCAGCAGCTTGCCTCTGCTGCCTCTCAGTCATTAGCTTACCCATCTAGAGACGTAATTATTAATCTGGCTTTTATCACCTTTTTTATCATTGTCTATTTTTACATGCTGCTATGACCATGTCTTTTGGCCTACACATATGTTCCAAAAGGCATTTATAAGAGGTTCATGGCAGCTTTATTTCTAATGGCCTTCTTCACATTTTAATGAAGTAAAAAAAATTATTTTTAAAGATTTTATTTATTTATTTGTCAGAGAGAATGAGCACAGGCAGACAGACTGGCAGGCAGAGGCAGAGGGAGAAGCAGGCTCCCTGTTGAGCAAGGAGCCCGATGTGGGGCTCGATCCCAGGATGCTGGGATCATGACCTGAGCGGAAGGCAGCTGCTTAACCAACTGAGCCACCCAGACGTCCCAATGAAGTAAAATTTGACAAGGACTTCCTCTAGGAAGCAAGCGTGCCTTGTTGAGTTCTGTTTTTGACTGGAGACCAAAGCAAAGTGAAAAGTAGATTGAATTAAGATGAGGCTCCAAAGCTTTAATTTGAAAGTAGATGATCATGGAGTGAAGTACCAGGGAACATTAAGGACCTAGCATGGGCAGGCCTTGGCTCAAAGGTGAAGTACTCACATTTACAGTTTTTGGTGATTATTTCTGGAGTCTACATCGTCCCTTCTCTGTGGTGTAACTAGAAAACTTCAGAGGCTGATCTCCCCTGTGTCCTTGCTGTATTATTTCCATTGATTGCAAAACTCCTATAATTTTATGCTGAGGTCACATCTATCATCAGTCTCGTTGTGAGAAAACAATATTGCTAATGAAAAAGAGGAAGGATGCTTAGTGATTGGTAGCCATACCAAAGTCACTTCCAAAAATAAAAAGAGAAACATTCTGCAGCATGTTTTCTGAGATACAAACAATTGCCAACGGGTAAAATAGGCAAGACTTTTAAAACTGTAATGTCGTTTTTACTGTGATGGCAGATGAAACAATC
>RCUC01112242.1:0-32325 GCA_003697995.1 Taxidea taxus jeffersonii | reverse complement strand
TTTATTTATTTATTTATTTATTTATTTAAGAGAGGGAGGAGGAGCAGAGGGAGAGAGAAAATCTTATCAATGTTGGGCTCAAACTCAGAACCCTAGGGTCATGACCTGAACCAAAATCAAGAGTTGGGCTCTTAACTGAATGAGCTACCCAGGTGCCCCACATCTCATAGTTTTAAATGTGCAGTAATAATTATACATTTCCATTGCATCTTTTCTTCAAGAATTGTTTAAGGAACCACTGAATGATTTCCCACATGCCTAGGTAATTTATTTCTATATTCACAATTTCCTTATAGTTTTAAATGTGGTATGATCAGGAAAATTTTCTATAATTTCTATTTTTGGGAATTTAATAATTTTCTCTTTGCTCAACATACGACTAAACACTATATATTTCCAATGGATAGTATTAGTAGGCAGATAACAAGTTTATATTATTTAGAGTTTATTAAATATGTATGTTTTAAAATACTGCATATGCAAATAATCTCACTCATTGGATTACTTATATTCCTTAAGCCTACTTTATTATGTACTTTGTTAGTGCTGGGGAAAATCGGAAAAATAATGCATTATTATTGCTAGTTATTGAATGTTTATGTCCTTAAAATTCATATATTGAAATCATACCACCCAAGGTGATGGTTTTAAAGGTGGATTCTTTGGAACATGCTTAGGTCAGGAGGGCAGAGACCTCATGATTGGGATTAGTATTCTTATAAAAGCCATCCCAGAGAGTCAGTGTCTCCTTTTTACCACATGAATTTAGAGGAAAAACTCGATTGTCTAGGAAGTGAGCCCTTAACACACATCAAATCTGCAGCCCCTTTGATCTCTGGCTTCCCAGCCTCCAGACTGAAAAATGAATCTTTGTTTTTTAAACCACTTAGGACATGATATTTTTGTTATAGCAGACTAAGGCAATTACATTGCTTCTTTTAGTCTAACTTTATTCATCAATAATAAATAATCACACCCCATTAATGATTTTGGCTTTGAATTAACATCTTTTTTTTTCTGATAGTCTTATTTATCTTCCTTGCCATTATTATGACTATTAAGCTTTTTCTGGTTTCTACTCACACAGTTTCCTTCCTTCCTTTCAATATTTCTGAGTGATTATTGGACTTTACCTTTTCTTATTGAAATTTATCTTTGTGGATAATACAGAGTTATATTCTTTTATGATTGCATTTGAGTCATTATTTTTCTCCAGGCTTAAGAGTATTTTATTTACATTTATTTATTTATTTACCTAAGATTTTATTTATTTATTTGACAGAGAGCAAGAGATCACAGGTAGGCAGAGAGGCAGGCAGAGAGAAAGAGTGAAGCAGGCTCCCCACTGAGCAGAGAGCCCGAAGCAGCTCCATCCCAGGACCCTGAGTTCATGACCCGAGCCAAAGGCAGAGGCTTAACCCTCTGAGGCACCCAGGCACCCCTCAACCTGATATATTTTATACAAGTTTAAGGATATGGTTTGAAGCAACAAAACCAGAATGAAAAGAGATTATATAAATTCCCAATCACTGGTGAACTATATGTATGTATATGTATATATCAGGTTGAGTGAGACAAAATGATATCTACTAACCTGATCATTATGTCATAAATGATGAGATAATACATATAGACTTTTTCTTTTCCTCTCCATTGCTCCTTCATCCCTTAGTTTTCCTTTGTTTGAGAGCTACCTTTGTCTCATTACAGTCTTATTTTTTTCAATTCAATGTGATTTTTCAAAGATTATCAGCACTGTTTCTGATATTTTATAGGCATGTTCTATTTTAAAGCTTATTATATAAGAAGTCATAATTTTGTTTTACTTTATTGAATTCAGTATTAATATTTTCTTTGTGTATATGTCCAAGTATGTGTATATACCTAATTTAATTATGTGGTAAACTTTATGGCAGTAACAACCATGTTCCTCATATCTTTTTCAAGTACCCTTAATCCCAAGCACAACACTTCTCTATGTAGGTATTCAGCAAGATTTTTTATTTTTTTTATGTTGTCATTGAATTTAAAAGCTTGATGAAAATAAGCCAGACTCAAAGAAATGCTCTCTGACCTTTCATTCGTTAGCACTCATATTTCCCATTTGTTTTATCCTTTTTGGAAAATGAAACAAGGTTTCACATTTCACAAAAATGTCGCTAACTTCTAAGACTACTCATTACCATTTTATTTATCAAAGTGAAGAGGGAGAGCCAGGTTCTTATCTCTCAGAATGGAAGAATGAATCTCGAGGACAAAGGAGAGTGAGTAAAGTGATAGAGTTTTATTATGAGAGGATAGAGAAAAAGCTCTCAGGAGTGAAAGCGGTCCCAACTGGGTTGCCAATGTGGGCCTCCACTGACAGTCTTTAATTTCAAGAACTGACTAGGGAGCATGTGGCCTTGTTCTTGCGATGCCTTGATTTGAGTAAGGACTGATGATAAGGTTTTTAATGGCTTATTACTACTGCTTGGCAGTGTGGTCACAATGTGACTGCCGTTTAAAGACCCCACCTCTGATGCCCAGGCCAGGGTGGTCTGGTTTGTTCCCTTATCTCTGATTTCCTTATGCTTCAGCATTTCTGGGATTTGAGCCTAATCCACAGCCCCCTATCCATCTCTCCCTACCACCGGGGCTTGTCCCTTACTCAGTGAGACCCTTCAGTTGTGTATTGGTGGGTCATATACTTGGGGGTGATTGCCAACATGTATTTGAGAGGCAGGAGGGTGGGGTAGAGATAAAGGAAGTTTCCAAAGGAATTTTTATATGTTAAAGTAGACTTACAGGATCTTGGAGGTTTGGCTGAGATTGCCTTTTGCCCTTAGCAAAGGGTCAACATCCAGGCAGTTGAGTTCCTAGAGGATTGTCACTCTGCCTGTTTTCAAGGACTGTCAATGGGCTTTAAGTAGTAAGGAAATTTAATGTTTTCCTTCTGCCTTTATTTCCCACATCAAAAGGAAATAGTAGGAATGATCAATAACTGACACACAGAGATACATATGCCCTAATTCTAAAGAGAAACAATAAGAATTTTCATTTTTATGCAAAACAGATTCTATAGATTTAATTTAGTGTAAGATAATAAGGAAATTCTGCAATAGCAGTTTAGTTTGTCACTGGTCAGCCCTGTTTATAGATTTGTAGCAATAAATGTGCTGATGAGGTAGAGGGGAGGAAAAGGTATTTTAAGACTTGTATTTATCTAAAGCATATTGAAGAATTTTTATAGTTTTCAAATACTGGCTAACTGTACTATTTGCATTATCTTCATTATGAATGCTGTTACATAATCCCATGAATCTCTCTATACATTTAAACAGATCTAAAGAAGTGTAATTGTTAATTATTATTTTGTTTTGTTTTGTTTTACTGTGAGTTGAAAGGCCTTAGTCCCCACATATTCCTGCCCAATTCTGCTTAACTGAGATTGTTTAACAGCTTATGTAACAGGATTTCATTCTTGCTGTGCCTACAGATCCACCCATGATGGATACAACCTGTTTCCCCACACCTTTCAGGATTTGAATAGCAAAAAAATTCTTGAAACAAAACTTTGACTGTTTTCCACAATAAAATAAAACCTTTAATTACTTGCCCCTTCCCTTATCCCTCATCAACACATACCTTAAGGTGCTCTCACTTGGGTTGTTTTAATAAAAGCTGGTTAACTGCTTTGTTTTTCCTTCCACAGTCTGGTAATATAGGGACCAAGGGCAGGCTGCCCCAATATGGGCCACTTAGGCATGAACATCATTTTGAGTAATCAAAACCCAGCAGATACAGGAAAAGTTCTTTCCTTGGTCCTCAACTGCCTAAATTTACATGGGGAAGGAGAGCCTGTACCAGGAAGAGAGAGACTCTACTTTAGCTAAGAAATTTATCTGCATAATAGAGCAATATTTGTTTTTGAAAACATTTCTTTTTACCTTCTTGCTAATAACCTTCCCCCTCTTTGTGTCCCCAGCCCTAACCCTCTCCATAGCACACTAAGCTTCTTTTTGCCTCATTGTCTTTGGCATTTCACCTCTGTGTAGATTCCCCATATACACTCCATTAAATTTTATTTTCTCCTGTTAATTTTTCTCATGTCACTTTGATTCTAAGTCTAGCTAGAAGGACCTTGAAGAGCAGAGGAAGGTCTTCCTCCCCAAGAATAGTGTCTTTCACATTAGAACCAGACTCCCCACTACCTAGCCCAAAATGCTTCATTGAGGATTGAGTAGGATTGAAGACTTCTTACTATCTCCCCTCTTCAGCATGCTCCCAGCTGGACATCTAACTTCAGTAGTTCTGCTACTGCTCAGGACTCTGCCCTTTTGTGTTAAAGTGTTGCTGGAGCTGCTTTTCTTGTTTGTTTGTTTTAATATTTACCTGATTGAGTGAGAGAGAGAGTATGAGAGAGGGAGGGAGGGAGGCAGAGGCACAGAGGGAGAAGAGGAGGGGGAGAATATCAAGCTGACTCTCCTTTGAATATGGAGCCCAACAAGGGGCTTGATCTCATGACTCTGAAATCATGACCTGAGCCAAAATCAAGAGTTGGACCCTTAACCAACTGAGCCACCCAGACACCCCTCTTTCATTGTTTCCATTATCATTATAATATCCTTGTTGAGACTCCACTACTTGATTTTATCATTGCCAAGAGATGTTATGAGATAGGGAAGTGTAGCATTGGTTTTGGCTTTCTGGGGACTCTTACGAATAATGTTTATTTTTCACCAATGAAAGACAAAGAAAGGGCAGCCATCTGAAACTTTGCTACTAAGTCTGTTCTGATCTACCTATTGATATGGGAGCCAATAGCACAAAATATTTTAATTTTTAAATTGATTTTAAAAAGGACAATCTAGGATTGTAATGGTCAATTTGAGGAAGTTTTGACATAAAATGTTTCACTTTTAGGAACACTGTAACACAAAAAGGAGGGGATAGTCTTATTTGCCTAAAAGAAAGAACACGTAGGAAAGAGCTCACTTTCTTTATATGAGTGTGTGCTTGTGTGTGTGCTTGCATCAGAAGAGGTTTCCTGAATCTAATCTTTTTCTTCTTCATGCAGAGAGAAGAGACATAGCTTTTGACAATAATAATTTCACATTTGTCTGAAACTGACTCCTTCAAACTTCTTTTTGTTTTTTTTTTTTCTCTCCCATTTTCTCCCCGTCTTGGGAAATTTTAGAGATTGGGGAGCCTGGGTGGCTCAGTCAGTTAAGCATCTGCCTTCAGCTCAGGTGGTGCTTCCAGGGTTCTGGGATGGAGTCCTACATCAGGTTCCTTGCTCAACAGGGAACCTGCTTCTCCCTCTGCTGGTGCTCTTCTTGTGCTTGCTTTCTCTCTCTGGCAAATAAATAAATAAAAATATTTTAAAAGATAGAGGATAAAATTAATGAAAAAAATCATGTTTTCACTCTAAAAATATGTAGTCTAGATAGACATCAATTGCCTTCTAAAAAAAAAGACAAATTACTGAGTTGCATTCATTTTTTTAAAAACAAAATAACAACAAACAAAACAAAACAACAACAAAAACCCTGGAACCAGGGCAAGTAATGGGGTAAAGGCCTTGCTCATTAGGTAAAAGAACAGAAGATGATCTTTGTTTATATAAAATGAGGAAAAAAATTAAATGTGATTTGAGGGATCTCTAAAATTCAGTCTTAAAGACACATACGTTTGTAAGTTATATTAAAAATAAATGCAGGAGGGGCACCTGGGTGGCTCAGTGGGTTAAAGCCTCTGCCTTCAGCTCGGGTCATGATCCCAGGACCCTGGGATCGAGCCCCGCATCGGGCTCTCTGCTCAGCGGGGAGCCTGCTTCCCTTCCTCTCTCTCTGCTTGCCTCTCTGCCTACTTGTGATCTCTCTCTGTCAAATAAATAAATAAAATCTTAAAAAAAAAATAAATGCAAGTAATATTGGACCTAAATGAGTGAATAACAGGTTTAAAAATGTATATCTAATTCCATTTTTTACAATATAAATTAATGTCAATAGAATATTCTAGTTTACATAAGATTATGGCTAAACATCTTGTGATTTAAATTTTAACAATTTCCAACATTAGTTTATGATTCAAAGAAACTATCATTGTACCCACAATAGTTCAAGATTTCAAATATATAAAATGGTGTATAAAGAAATTAATTTGTAATAATAAGCTCTCTCTTAAAAATGTTAAATCTCATAAATTCTAATAATGCTATAAACAATAAGGGATTACTGTATTGACTTTAATTACAATTTCCAAATTTTCAATTAAATTTAAGACCTTAGATTAATATTAAATTGTGTTAATGAATAATCTTTTATTAGTTGGGTAATTTTAAAGCATGAAAACAAAACTCTGGTCATTAAACGTAATTTTAATTTACATTTGTTTTTTTACCATAGGGAATGTGAAAGTGCCTTTGCATAATGTTAAATGCATATCATCTTTTTTTGCTACAATAGTATTTTTTTAAAGATTTTCTTTGTTTATTTGAGAGAGAGTGAGAGAGAGTAGAAGGTCAGAGGGAGAAGCAGACTCCCCGTGGAACTAGGAGCCCAATGCCGGACATGATCCCAGGACTCTGGGATCATGACCCAAGCTGAAGGCAGTTGCTTAACCAACTGAGCCACCCAGGTGACCACTACAGTAGTATTTTTAAAGCTTTTATGAAATAGCTGTTCATGAAGATGAAGAATTAGTGGATTTTTGTGATTGAGTTTTCACTATATCTTTATATGAAAAAAAGGTTATTTTGGTTAAGATGAAAATTAACATAAATGCTTAAGATTCTATTAAGTATAATAAGAGTAAGATGAGTATGTACACAATAGGTATGTTTTAACTATTTCTTAAGGAACTTTTTGTAGTTTATTTAGATAGGAAATTTAGTATAAATTATTATTTCACTTAAAAAACTGATAAATTTAATTATATTTTAGTTAAAAATAAAAGCTTACTTTTTTGGTTAGATATTTGTATATGTCTAAGTATATATATAAGGATTTTTAAGCTTTTGAATAACAAAAGTAAATATAAAAGTAAATGTTTAATAATTCAACAAGTTGATTCAATATTAATGTATTTACTTATAAAAAGGTTAATGGGGGTGCTTGGGTGGCTCAGTCACTTAAGTGTCCAACTTAATCTCAGCTCAGGTCATGAGCTCAGGTTTGTGAGCTCAAGCCCAGCACTGGGCTCCATGTGGGTGTGGAGCCTACTTAAAACAACAAACAGACACAAACTTAGTGAATAGTTTATTGCAAGACATCACTTAGTAACACATAAAAATAGTAAAATAAAACCTTGAGTTCTGTCTATCATGTGACCAAGTTATTTTCTGCTCAGATAATAAAATGTCCTTAATTTTTAAAAAGTCAAAGTTTTTCATAATTGTTGTTCCTTAATACTGTAACATTCTTTCCTTTGAAAACATAAGTTTTTGTCTTACCCTTCTTGGCACTTTTTCTTGATTTTGTCTTTTCCTAATTCAGGCCCAAACAGAATAGTAAAAATATGAGAATGTGCTTTATCACAAAATATATTGGGACTTTTCTAGAATGGCTCAGATAACACAAAGGTTTTTGTTTTTGTTTTTTCCCACCTCTTGATAAAAATATTACAAATGGTTAATAAAAGGAATTAGGCTTCTTTGGTATCCTTCAGATTTTAATAAACTCATAATTATTATAAGAATTATTTGTTTACCAAACATAGGAACTTCCATTATCATAGATTTATATTCATAATTAGCCTTTTCATGTTAAAAGAAAAAATATTTATTTTATAACTCCAAGACTAGCAAGTTACTATTTACCAATTAAATTCTTGTTTCTAGATTTCAGTATACTTGCCAACAGGTACAGCAAGTGCCGGGTACTGATGTATCCATTTATGATATATCTGTATGATTTGATTGATTTTTAATATAAATCAAAAGCCAAATATTTCTCAGTGTTCTCTTTATGTTTTTTTTAAACAAATCTTTTGTTGCATTTTTCCTGAGAAGTAATTTACTTTTTTTTTTTTTAAGATCTTATTTATTTATTTGACAGAGATCACAAGTAGGCAGAGAGGCAGGCAGAGAGAGAGGAAGGGAAGCAGGCTCCATGCTGAGTAGAGAGACCGATGCGGGGCTCAATCCCAGTACCCTGGGATCATGACCTGAGTCGAAGGCAGAGGCTTTAACCCACTGAGCCACCCAGGCACCCCTCTATGTTTTTGTTGAAGTATAATCAACGACTACATCCTTATATTTTTTAGGGATTTGTTGTTTATTTATTTGAGAGAGTGAGAGAGGACAGAGGGAGAGGGAAAAGCAGACTCCCTGCTGAGCACAGATCCTGACACGTGGCTTGATCCCAGCACCCTGGGATCATGACCTGAGCCCAAGGCACCAGCTTAACTAACTGAGCCATCCGTGTGCCCCAGTGACTAGATCCTCATAAATTAACTGAATGTCATTTCTAAAATGAGGATTCTACCTTTTGTTTTTGTAAAATTTAAAGATTATTTTCATGACAGGACAAGATAGATGAAAGGCAGAACAAGAGGATGGCAGGAAGGGCCAACAGAGAAAAGTCAACAGCAAGCTGGACCAGCTTATGTATGGCAAGTAGGATGACATTAGCTAGATTTCATGTGCTCCTGTGGAATGGCTCAGTTATATAATTTGGAGGGCTCTGAGGAACAGGGGCTGGTACTTGATCCAAGGGGCATTTACAGCTGATGTATGTAGTGGCCAGGAGTATAGGAGCCCAGTAAGGTAAGGTAAGTGACTGGGTATATGGACTTCATTAGCTCCTCAGAAAGAGAAAATGGCCAGTCTTCAGTCAGGGCCTCAAACTGGGGCATGACAATAATAAAAAAGAGCTAATTATATTATATCATCTTTCAGTGTGATCAAATCAGCCAACATAATGTATTAGTCAAAACCATTCAGCTTTTACCAAAACAGTGAAAAATTGGCTACAATCTGAAATCAATGTCTGTTGGGTAACCTCACTCAAAATTTCTGAGAATGCGTCTTTGGTACATGTCCCATCTGCCAACCTCATAATCCTGGCAGAAATCTGTAACAGTGAAACATAGGTATTTGAACATTGGCAAGTGGATATGGTGTAGTTATATAATTCAAATAAACACAAATCCATTCTTATTATTGTTTGTCTGTTTGGGGGATGGCTATAAGTTTTACTCTATAAAAGTCAAAAGACTACTATGTCAACAGAAACTTAAAAAAAAAAAAAAACCTTAAAACGTTGAGACCCTGTGTTTCCAACTGGGTTGTCCAATGTAATACCAAATGCACTCATTTTCTACATTTACATTTTTGATAAAGCTTTGCAAGACACTGAAATGCAGTGCTCCCTGGATTTCTCAGTGTTTCTGCAGGGTTTTGGATTCCCAAGTTATAGAAATTGACATGCTGTAACTAGAGAAAATATCTCCTTTTGTCCTCCAGAAACATTTGTTCTCCACATGTTGTGTATTATATGCAGGCACACTGGTTTATAATTCACAGGTGAATAAATCCCTGATCCATTCTTCTACATTCACATTCATAATGGTTCTAAGCTAATCTTGTCTCAGACAAGATTTGGTTTCATTACAGAGATAAAGTTTCTCTCTCTGGAGGGGATGGGAATACAGCTGCATATCAGTTCCTATATAAACTAATAGGTTCATAATTTCAGATTCCTCTCCTATATAAGCAAACCATTTTTGGTACATGCATGAACAACCATCTGCCTCTTATTTCATCTTTATGAGAATAGGGTATGGGAAACTGAAATGGTAAATACTGCAATTAATGAGTCTAATCTTAATCTGGAAACGTCATGTTTGCTTTCAGAAGAATATAAATAAATTGAGGTATTAATGTTTTATCCAATGCTGCTCATCATCTACAAACATCATTGTTTTTAGTGCATTATTATAAAACATTAAGGTACTGTAGCCAAAGTTATTACTAACATGTACAAGAAGCTTTTCTCAATTATAAAGTACAGATCCCACATGTGACCTTTAACTAAGAATTGGAAATAACTCTGATTTAAGACTTCTTTAACCTTATTGGGAGAGACCTAATCAGATAGTGTTAAGACAAACACTGCATTAAAATTCTGAGGAACTGACCCTTTAGTTCATGTCTCTCAGCTAAAAAGACGTTATATTTGCACTTCCAGAGCCTAAATGCTGATACGAGTTTCCAGTAATAGATTCTCTAGAATCTTGATTTGAGCAGCAGACTATCCAGTATTCTAGGAGTAGTATTCCAACTGCCAGGGAACAATAACTGGTAAATCTTTAAAAAACAACTATTTTTCGCCTTTTTTCCTTAATTCTATTTACCCTTTTTATGAACTTAAAGTTCAATTTATCTTGACATGTTTTCATGTTGTGACATTCAAATAGATATGATGATTTGAGCTATTGGCCTTTGGTTAGTTTTACTCCTTCCATATTAGCAATTCGCTCTCAAACTAGAAAGTCACTTCTACACTGTTTTTGGAATCACATAAATATGTTAGGAAGTCATTCTTTATTTTTTGGTCTCCAAATATTTCTAATGTCCTGTATTGCATGAGAACTCTACCACTGTAAGGATGATATTAAGTACATTGGAAGGGGGATCCTCTCCATTTTTCTTGCAGACAACCTGTATCTTGAACAAGAGCTATGGAAATAACCAGAAAAACTATGATTGTTAAGCCATTTTAGTTATCTCATTAAAAGTTAGTGTCTTAATTTGGAAGCATGTTGTACAAATTTAATCTTGCTGCAGAGTGATTTAACAGAGGGATTATGCTGATTAACATCTGTACCATTTACAGCAGAGAAAGTTAAAAAAACAATATTCCCTGACGATAAGAACTCTGTACAAAGGCATAAAACTAAAAAAATCCATAAACAAGCTACATTAGAACAGATTATTTTCTTTCACTTTCATCAAGTGAGGAACTAGGGAAAACTGACAGAAAATTATCAATTCTTCAAGTTTGTGCATTTATTTGTTTGTTTGCTTTAGAGTTAGAATATAAATGATATCTTGTTAACCTCAGTCAGTTTCTTAAGAGGATCAGAATTCATTAATAGTGAGACTAATTAAGACATCTAATTATTTTAACCAATGGGGCCATAATCTGATTTAGCCTATTAATAACACACTTATAACGCCATGTTGATATTAAAATATCAAAATTGTGATCAAATTCTGTTGGCCCAAACACTGACATTCTTTGTTGAATTTTAGATGATAATTCCACATGGATGCAGATTTTTAGATTCTTATATATACATCATTTATTCTATCATTTTCAGAAAATGAAATTTTTTATATCATGAAAGCCTAAAATAGTATGAATATAGTCAATCTGATATTGTTATTCTCTCTTAGACCTCTGTGATGCATATTCTTTTTATTAACAATATTATTTTTTCATTCAAAAAGCATTTATTAGTTGCTTATTACATGTTAGACACAAAAAGTATTTAAAAATGAATAGTTCTTAGTTTCTATGTAATGTCTTATTCACAATAATCTTCAGTGAAATTATGAAGTAGGAAAATGAGTCAAAGATAAAATTTTTAGTATAAAAATTTTTATTTGTGGGGAATATTGATATGTCTCTTCTACTTGTAACAAAAAGTCATATTTTGAATATATATTTTTTTGAAATTTCTGAGTAATATTATTAGTTTAACTGAAAACTGATCTGGAAACTCCTTTGCAGGGATACAAACATCTGGTTGTTTTGCAGGACAGACTCCCACCCCAAATTTGGTTCAGATATTAAAGGTGATGATGATAGGCCACACACCAAGAGAATCTGAAAGGAAGTTCACTGCTCACACAAGGGACTCCTAGGAAGATCAGGTCTTGCAAACAGGTAGGAGGCCGCATGGGCAGAACAGAGGGAGTAGGCCAATTGTGGCTGTCAGAAGGTGTAATTAGGGAAATATTCCCACACACAGTCTGGAGATTTGTGAAGTTTAAACTTCCCAGTGGTTTCAGTGGAAAAAAGGGGAAAGAGAGGCTGAAGATTAAGAAGTCACTGGTCAAAGATTAAAAATGTGATCATCCCATAAAATATATGTGATATCTTATCATTAGACTAAATGAGACTAATGAGACTAAAGCTCATTTTTGAAAAAGTAGCATAGCTTTTCAGAAAGAGCACAAGTTTTTGAACCAGATTGAAATTGATTCTCTGCTTCAAAGTAGCCATGTGATTCTGACCAAAGTCATTTCATATCTGTTAGTTTCAAGGTTTTTTCCTTCTATAAAATGAAATTAATACTTAACCCACATTGCATGGTGAGATCAAGACAAGTCAAGTTTTTGACAGTACTTTGCTTTTTATTAAAACAAATTTATTCTCCTGAAATAAATACTCCTAATTAAGATTCTTGATGTCTTTTTCCAGAGAAGATCCTTTTCAAAAACTCAGTGAAGCTACATATTCCACGAGTTTAGCTATGTGGGCTCCTGGCTCTATGAGTCATGAGACTTCTTGAATGAAACATATCTCAGTATGGGTGAATGGTGCAAGAGCTTATCACTGTCTCATTACATATTGCAAGATCAAATCTTTTTAATTATTAGTAAAGAAATTTACAGTAAAGAATTTTAATATTTGACTTTTTAATGAGATGTAAAGGCACATTTTATATTCTTTTTTAGTAAGAGTGTATAATAAACTTAACTCCTTCAAAGTTAGAAAATATTATAAAGCAGACACAATTGTCTTTGTGGGAAAATTCAAGTGAAATGGTGCTAGTAAAATTAGGACTTTTCTTCATTCCAAAATTTATTTAAATATACTTCTTTTATGTATAGTGTTCTTAAGGTTATTTTTAGAGTTATTTCAAAAACTTCTTCAAATATCTGTCATACACTAGGATATAAATAGTATGCAACAGTACAGAATCTAAAAAAGCACAAATATGTCATATCAGGGACACCAAAGTACAAAATGCATATTTATTTCAGCATGTATTCAGGATACATTTATTATACTTAAGCTGTAAAATTCATATACAAACTTATTTTTTTTATTTTTTTATTAACATATAACATATTACTAGCCCCAGAGGTACAGGTCTGTGAATCACCAGGTTTACACACTTCACAGAACTCACCATAGCACATACTTTCCCCAATGTCCATAACACAACCACCTTCTCCATTCCCCACTCCCCCAGAAACCCTCAGTTTGTTTTGAGAAATTAAGGGTCTCTTATTGTTTGTCTCCCTCCCGATCCCATCTTGCTTCATTTATTCTTTTCCTACCCTCAAACCCCCCACTATGCCTTTCAAATTCCTCATATCAGGGAGACCATATGATAATTGTATTTCTCTGATTGACTTATTTCACTCAGCATAATATCCTCTAGTTCCATCCATGTTGTCACAAATGGCAAGATTTCATTTCTTTGGATGGCTGCATAGTATTCCATGGTATATATATACCACCTCTTCTTTAGCCATTCATCTGTTGCTGGTTCATCTTGGTTCTTTCCATAGTTTGGCTATTGTGGACATTGCTGCTATAAACATTCAGGTGCACGTGACCCTTTGCATCAATACATTTGTATCTTTAGGGTAAATACCCAGGAGTGCAATTGCTGGGTCATAGGGTAGCTGTATTTTCAACTTTTTACAGAACCTCCATGCTGTTTTCCAAAGGGGTTGCACCAGCTTGCATTCCCACCAACAGTGTAGGAGGGTTCCCCTTTCTCCACATCCTCACCAGCATCTGTCATTTCCTGACTTGTTCATTTTAGCCATTCTGACTGGTGTGAGGTGGTATCTCATTGTGGTTTTGATTTGTATTTCCCTGATGCCGAGTGATGTGAAGCACGTTTTCATGTGTCTGTTGGCCATCTGGATGTCTTCTTTGCAGAAATGTCTGTTCATGTCGTCTGCCCATTTCTTGATTGGATTATTTGTTCTTTGGGTGTTGAGTTTGCTAAGCTCTTTATAGATTTTGGATACTAGCCCTTTATCTGATATGTCATTAGCAAAGATCTTCTCCCACTCTGTCAGTTGTCTTTTGTTTTGTTGACTGTTTCCTTTGCTGTGCAAAAGCTTTTGATCTTGATGAAGTCCCAATAGTTCATTTTTTCCCTTGCTTCCCTTGCTTTGGCGATGTTCCTAGGAAGAAGTTGCTCCAGCTGAGGTTGAAGAGGTTGCTGCCTGTGTTCTCCTCAAGGATTTTGATGGATTCCTTATTCACATCGAGGTGCTTCATCCATTTTGCGTCTATTTTCATGTGTGGTGTAAGGAAATAGTCCAGTTTCATTTTTCTGCATGTGGCTGTCCAATTGTCCCAACACCATTTGTTGAAGAGACTGTCTTTTTTTATTGGACATTCTTTCCTGCTTTGTCGAAGATTAGTTGACCATAGAGGTCAGGGTCTATTTAGGGCTCTCTACTTTGTTCGATTGATCTATGTGTCTGTTTTTGTGCCAGTACCGTACTGTCTTGATGATGACAGCTTTGTAATAGAGCTTGAAGTCTGGAATTGTGATGCCACCTACTCTGGTTTTCTTTTTCAACATTCCTCTGGCTATTTGAGGTCTTTTCTGGTTTCATATAAATTGTAGGATTATTTGTTCCATTTTATTGAAAAAAAATGGATGGGATTTAGATAGGGATTGCATTAAACATTTAGATTGCTTTATTTTATTTTATTTATTTATACAATATTTTTTCTTCCAATCCATGGGCATGGAGCATTTTTCCATTACTTTGTGTCTTCCTCAGTTTTTTTCATGAGTACTTTATAGTTTTCCAGTATAGATTCTTTGCCTCTTCAGTTATGCTTATTCCTAGGTATCTTGTGATTTTGGAGGCAATTGTAAATGGGATTGACTCCTTAATTTTTCTTTCTTCTGTCTTGTTGTTGGTGTAAAGAAATGCAACTGATTTTTGTGCATTGATTTTATATCCTGACACTTTACTGAATTCCTGTACAAGTTCTAGCGGTTTTGGAGTGGAGACTTATGGGGTTTTCCACATATAGTATCATATCATCTGCAAATAGTGATAGTTTGACTTCTTCTTAGCTGATTTGGATGCCTTCAATTTCTTTTTGTTGTCTTATTGCTGAGGCTAGCACTTCTTCTTCTTCTTTTTTTTTTTTTTAATCTTTTTTTTTTTTTAAGATTTTATTTATTTATTTGTTAGAGAAAGAGAGAGTGAGCACAGGCAGACAAAGTGGCAGGCAGAGGCAGAGGGAGAAGCAGGCTCCCTGCCAAGCAAGGAGCCCGATGTGGGACTCGATCCCAGGATGCTGGGATCATGACCTGAGCCAAGGCAGCTGCTCAACCAAGTGAGCCACCCAGGCATCCCTAGGCTAGCACTTCTAGTACGATGTTGAATAGCAGTGGTGATAATGGACATCCCTGCCATGTTCCTGACCTTAGCAGAAAAGCTCTCAGTTTTTCTCCATTGAGAATGATATTTGCAGTGGGTTTTTCATAGACGGCTTTGATAATATTGAGGTATGTGCCCTTTATCCCTAGACTTTGAAGAGTTTTGATCAGGAAGGGATGCTGTACTTTGTCAAATGCTTTTTCAGCATCTATTGAGAGTACCATATGGTTCTTGTTCTTTCTTTTGTTAATGTACTGTATCACATTGATTGATTTGTGGATGTTGAACCAACCCTGCTGCCCTGGAATAAATCCCACTTGGTCGTGGTGAATAATCCTTTTAATGTACTGTTGGATCATATTGACTAGTATTTTGGTGAGAATTTTTGCATCTGTGCTCATCAAGGATATTGGTTCGTAATTCTCTTTTCTGATGGGATCCTTGTCTGGTTTGGGGATCAAGGTGATGCTGGCCTCATAAAATGAGTTTGGAAGTTCTCCTTCCATTTCTGTTTTTTGGAACAGTTTCAGGAGAATAGGAATGAATTCTTCTTAAATTACCTGGTAGAATTCCCCTGGGAAGCCATCTGGCCCTGGGCTCTTGTTTGTTGGGAGATTTTTGATGACTGCTTCAATCTCCTTACTGGTTATGGGTCGGTTCAGGTTTTCTATTTCTTCCTGGTTTAGTTGTGGTAGTTTATATGTCTCTAGGAATGCATCCATTTCTTCCAGATTGTCAAATTTGCTGGTGTAGAGTTGCTCATAGTATATTCTTATAATTGTTTGTATTTCTTTGGTGTTGGTTGTGATCTCTCCTCTTTCATTCATGATTTTTTTTTGGGGGGGGGTCCTTTCTCTTTGATAAATCAGGCCAAGAGTTCATCAATCTTATTAATTCTTTCAAAGAATCAGCTCGTAGTTTTGTTGATTTGTTCTATTAGGTTTTTGGGGTTTTGTTTTGTTTTTTGGTTTCCATTTCATTGATTTTTGCTCTAATATTTATTATTTCACTTCTTCTGCTGGGTTTAGGCTTTTTTTATTGTTCTTTCTCTAGCTCCTTTAGGTGTTAGGGTTAGGTTGTGTATTTGAGACCTTTCTTATTTCTTGAGAAAGGTTGTATTGCTGTATATTTTCCTCTTAGGACTGCCTTTGCTGTGTCCCATAGATTTTGAACCATTGTGTTTTCATTATCATTTTTTCCATGAATTTTTTCTATTCTTCTATAATTTCCTGGTTGGCCCATTCATTCTTTAGAAGGATCCTCTTTAGTCTCCATGTATTTGGGTTCTTTCCAAATTTCCTCTTGTTATTGAGTTCTAGCTTCAGAGCATTGTGGTCTGAAAGTATGCCGGAATGATCCCAATCTTTTGATACCAGTTGAGACCTGATTTATAACCCAGGATATGGTCTATTCTGGAGAATATTCCATGTGCACTAGAGAAGAATGTGTATTCTGTTGCTTAGGGATGGTATGTTCTGAATATATCTGTGATGTCCATCTGGTCCAGTGTGTCATTTAAGGTCTTTATTTCCTTGTTGATCTTTTGCTTGGATGATCTCTCCATTTCAGTGAGGGGTGTGTTAAAGTTCCCTGCTATTTTTGTATTATTGTCCATGTGTTTCTTTGATTTTGTTATTAGTTGGTTTATATATTTGGCTGCTCCCATGTTAGGGGCATAGATATTTATAATTGTTAGGACTTTTTGTTGGAAAGACCCTTCCTCATCTCTTATAGTCTTTGGATTAAAATTTAATTGATCTGATATAAGAATTGTTACCCCAGCTTTCTTTTGATGTCCATTACCATGGTAAATTGTTTTTCCACTACCTCACCTTAAATCTGTAGGTGTCTTTGGGTCTAATGAGTTTCTTGTAGACAACATATTAATGGGTTTTGTTTTTTTAATCCATTCTGATACCCTGTGTCCTTTGATTAGGGCATTTAGCCCATTTACATTCAAGGTAACTATTGAAAGATATGTATTTAGTGCCATTGTATTGTCTCTGTGATGACTGTTACATATATTGTCTCTGTTTCTTTCTGGTCTACTACTCTTAGGCTCTCTCTTTGCTTAGAGGACCCCTTTCAATATTTCCTATAGACCTGGTTTGTTGTTTAAATATTCTTCTAGTGTTTGTTTGTCCTGGAAACTTTATCTCCCCTTCTATTTTCAAAGATAGCCTAGCTGGATATAATATCCTTGGCTGCATGTTTTTCTCATTTAGTTCTCTGAATATATCATGCCAGTTTTTTCTGGTCTGCCAGGTCTCTGTGGATAAGTCTGCTGCCAATCTAATATTTTTACCATTGTATGTTACAGACTTCTTTTTCCCGGGCTGCTTTCAGGATTTTCTCTTTGTCGCTAAGACTTGTAAATTTTACCATTAGGTAATGGGGTATGGACCTATTATTATTGATTTTGAGAGAAGTTCTCTGTGCCTCCTGGATTTTGCTTTTTCCCTTTGCCATATTAGGGAAATCCTCTACAATAATTTGCTCCAATATACCTTCTGCCTGCCTCTTTCTTCTTCTTCTGGAATCCCAATTATTCTAATATTGATTTGTCTTATGGTATCATTTACCTCTCTATTCTCCCCTCATGGTCCAATAGTTGTTTGTCTCTCTTTTGCTCAGCTTCTTTATTCTCTGTCATTTGGCCTTCTATATCATTAATTCTCTCTTCTGCCTTATTTATCCTAGCAGTAAGAGCCTCCATTTTTGATTGCACCTTATTAATAGCTTTTTAAATTGCAGCTTGGTTAGATTTTAGTTCTTTTATTTCTCCAGAAAGGGCTTTTATTTCTCCAGACAGGGTTTCTCTAATATCTTCCATACCTTTTTTGAGCCCAGCTACCACCTTGAGAATCATCATTCTGAACTCTAAATCTGACATATTACCAATGTCCATATTCATTAGGTCCCTAGCCTTTGGTAATGCCTCTTGTTTTTTTTTTTTGTTTTTTTTTTTTTTTTGAGTTTTTCCACCTTGTCATTTTATCCAGATAAGAATATATGGAGGAGATAATAAGATACTAAAAGGGTGGCAAAGACCCCAGGAAAATGTGTTTTAACCAAATCAGAAGAGACCCCAAATCGTGGGGGAAGGAACAGGGTTAAAAAGAACTTCAGGAAAAAAAATTAAAAAGGAAAAAAAGTAAAGAAAAAAATACAAAATAAAAAATATATATTACTGGTGAATAGAACAGAGTCACACACTTAATTTTGGGAGTATTTTGGTCTCTTAGAAGAAGCTACATCCCAAAAATTTTAAAGATTGAATATATATATATATGTATATATATATATATATACACATACACATATTTTGTATATATGTATATTCTATATATATATATATATATATATATATAAGGGTAAACATAATGAAGGGAGGGAATATGACTATAAAGATGAAAGATGAAAATTTAAAAAAAAATTCTAAAAAAGGAATTGATAAGTTGGTTGGGAGAAAAAAGAAAAAGTAAGTGGAGATAATTTGCTCAGGCTGGAGACTAGAACAAAGCCCTGTGCTAGATTTAGGGTATATTTTGATCTGTTAGAAGAAGTTGTGTCCCAAATATTTTTAGAAGAAAAAACCCTATGTGTATACAAAAACAAAGTTAGATACAATGAAGGATAAAATATGACTATAATAATGAAGGTTTAAAAATATTTTTTAATGAAAGGTATTGTTAAGATTAACTAGTTAAAGAATGTTAAAAAAGGAAACAGTAAAATTTTAAAAATTAGCATAAGAGAAATTTTTTAAAAAATTATTTAACTTTGCAAGAATAAAGAATCATGGTGAGAAAGCCATGAATTCCATGCTTTGCTTTCCTCTCCTCTGGAATTCTGCTGTTCTTCTTTGTAAGTGAACTTGGTCTTGGCTGGACTTCTTGATGATCTTCTTGGGGGGGGCAGCTATTGTAGTGATTCTTGAGTGTCTTTGCCCGAGGCAGGATTGCATCGCCCATATCAGGGGCTGGGCTAAGGAATCTGTTCAGGTTCACTTTAGGGACTTTTGTTCCATGAATGCTTTCTGTAGAGTTCTGGAGGATGGGAATGAAAATGGCAGCCTCCCAATCTCTGGTCCAGAGGAGCTGAGAGCTCGGGGCCCCACTCCTCAGTGCACCCTCGGAGATAAGCGCTGAATCACTCCCGTCTCCCTAGCCTCTAGCCGTATTCTGAGCTCAGCCAGCCTGTGAACAAGTGTCTCTGTCTCTGGCACACAGCCCTGCCTGGAGTCTCCAAACCCAGCAGATCCCTGTGCTCTTCCAGGGAGGTCTCCCCGGATCTTGTGGGGTCCCTGATCAAAGAGCAGTTGTCTGACTGTGCCACTCATCACAGGTAACCCCAAGTTGAGAGCTCACTCCTCTGCTCCATCTTTGTAGCTGGCTTTCTCACTATGATATCTACAAGCTCTGCAACAGTCAGTCACCCCTGATCCTTATGTGATGCCGTGAGACCTGAGACCACACTGTCCCTGCATGGGCTTTACCCCGGCTTAGCCTCTGGAGTAATGTCTCTCAGTGGAGCAGACTTTTAAACATTCTGATTTTTTGCTCTGTTGCTCCCCCACTTGCACGGAGCTGGCCCCTCCCCCCATGGTCTATTGTCACTTTGGGTTCACTTCTCCGCAGGTTCTACCTTTCAGAAAATAGTCGATATTCTGTTTCTAGAATTGCTTCTCTTCTTCTCTTTGATCTCCTGTTGGATTTGTAGGTGTTCAGAATGGTTTGATAAACGATCTAGCTGATCTCCTGCTACCTGATGTCGTCTCAGCCTGCTACTTCTCTGCCATCTTCACTGCATACCCTATTCAAAGTTATTTACAGTGGAAAATTAAAGGTGTAAAGTAAAAAGCTTTCTTCCTCTTAATTACTTACTAACAGGATATTGTGTAAGCATTTCTTGAAAACATAAAAGGGTCTTTTTAAAAAATTCTTGTATTGTCTCAGTATTCCAAGATTCATTGTTTATGCACCACACCCAGTGCTCCATGCAATGTGTGCCCTCCTTAATACCCACCACCAGGCTAACCCAACACCCCGCCCCCTACCTTCCAAAATCCTCAGTTTGTTTCTCAGAGTCCATAGTCTCTCATGCTTCATCTTCCCCTCTGATTTACCACAATTCACTTTTCCTTTCCTTCTCCTAATATCCTCCATGTTATTCCTTATGCTCCACAAGTAAGTGAAACCATATGATAATTGACTTTCTCTGCCTGACTTATTTCACTTAGCATAATCTCCTCTAGTTCCATCCACTTTGATACAAAAGTTGGGTATTCATCCTTTCTGATGGAGGCATAATACTCCAGGGTATATATGGACCATATTTCTGTATCCATTCATCTGTTGAAGAGCATCTTGGCTCTTTTCACAGTTTAGCAATTGTGGTCATTACTGGTATGAACATTGGGGTACAGATGGCCCTTCTTTTCACTACATCTGTATCTTTGGGATTAATACCCAGTAGTGCAATTACAGGATCACAGGGTAGCTCTATGTTTAATTTCTTAAGGAATCTACACACTGTTTTCCAAAGTGGCTGCACCAACTTGCATTCCCACCAAACGGTGTAAGAGGGTTCCCCTTTCTCCACATCCTCTCCAACACACGTTGTTTCCTGTCCTGATAATTTTGGCCATTCTAACTGGTGTAAGGTGGCATCTCAATGTAGTTTTGATTTGAATCTCCCTGATAGCTAATGATGATGAACATTTTTTCATGTGTCTGTTAGCCATTTGTATGTCTTCTTTAGAGAAGTGTCTGTTCATGTCTTCTGCCCATTCTCTGACATGATATCTGTTTTTTGGGTGTGAGTTTGAGGAGTTATTTATATATCTTGGATATCAGCCCTTTGTCTGTAGTGTCATTTGGGAATATCTTCCCCCATTCTGTGGGTTGCCTCTTTGTTTTGTTGATTGTTTCCTTTGCTGTGCAGAAACTTTTTCATCTTGATGAAGTCCCAAAAGTTCATTTTTGCTTTTGTTTCCTTTGCCTGTGGGGACATGCCTTGAAAGAAGTTGCTGTATCTGATGTCAAAGAGGTTATTGCCTATGTTCTCCTCTAAGATTTTGATAGATTCCTGCCTTATGTTGAGGTCTTTCATCCATTTCAAGTTTATCTTTGTGAATGGTGTAAAATAATTTGAATTCTCTTTGATTTCTTCTTTGCCAATTTGAGTACCTTTTATTTCTTGTTGTTGTCTTATTGCTATTGCTAGGACTTCTAATACTATGTTGAACAACAGTAGCAAAAGTGGGTATCCTTGTCATGTTCCTGATCTCAATGGGAAGGCTTTCAGCTTCCCATTTCCCAAGAGCCAAAAGGCTCTTAAAGCTTTGTTTTACTGGTTGTCTTTTCTATATTATATAAAAAAATCAATTTCAATATGTCAAAGATATTAGTGAGTCAAATATGCATGTAAATTAAATAAAATTGGGCAGCTAGTATGTGTAAAGTAATTAATGATGGCTAATATTTGAGCTATAATGACTTTTTGAATGATTGGCATAGTTGCAGTATAATTAGCTAAAATTACTTTAATAAAACCAGTAATTGGTTTTGAAACAAGGGCAGTATATTTAAAAATCTACATGGCATTTTGTATATGTACTTTTGTTACATTAAAAACAAGACCTTCCTGAAAAGACCTTGATGGGGAAGTTATATATATATATATATATATATATATACACACATACACACACACATATGTGTATACATATATGTACATATATGTACACACACATATATACATATATATGCTAATGATCAAGAAAGAATTCTTGAGATATCTCTGGTGCACAGAGACAGGACCAGTTGGCAGAAAGCTCTGTACTGGGGTCATCAGGATTGGCTGATTATGTACTTTAAAGTTGGGAGGGAGTTAGCGATAGGATAAGTCTCTAAGGGTTTGAAAGCAAGGTTTCCCAGACCTTGAGGCTCTAGCTGTTGTTAGGATAAAGTCAGTGGCTGTTGTCCAGTAAAACCTTAGTCATGAGATCCTTCAAATGTATATCAGAGGGTCAGAGGGTTATATGCTTGGAAGATGATTGCTAACATATATCTTGGGGGATAGAGACAAAGGAAGTTTCCAAAGGAATTTTTATATGTCCAAGGAGACTTACAGGATCCTGGAGGTTGGGATAATGTTAAACTAAGATTGCCTTTTTCCCTTAGCCAAGTATCAACATAGAGGCAGTGGAGTTCCTAGAGGAAAATCACTTTGTCTGTCTGAGGATTCATCAGTGGGCTATAAGTTGTAAGGAAATGTAATTTTTTTTTTTTGCTTTTGTTCTCCACATCAGTCTCTATGTAAGAAGAATTGGATTTTCTTTCAGGATGGGAAGCTTTTACTTTAAACTGGTAATTGTACATTTACTTTTTGAGAAATTTAAATACCAAAGAGGAATTTAGAAACTTTTTTTGCATGATTTAGCGCATGTAAGTGTCCTATTATTTACTCACTCTTTGATAATCTAACACTTACTATTTGTATTCTGCATATGGCAGCAACTAAGGTCCTGGCCATACTGGCTTTTTGTACCTAAACTTCAGCCAGGCTCAAGGTCAAAGTGGTAGTGAAAGCATAGTAGCCAAGAATACAGTTCCTTCTGCATGAGTAGAAGATAGCTAAACTGATCACCCAAGGGTACTTCTCCCAACCCTTGCTTATACAACTTATAAAGTATAAAATCATTATAAAATTATTTTAGGTGTGAAAAAAAAGTTCAGGAGAGTTTTACTTCAGAATGTTAACTTTACTGATCTCTAGAAATTGGAAGCTTGGGCAGAATTATAGGTCTCAAACAGAATTGCTGCACCATGTGTACTGAAGTTAGTGAGTTTCTCTGAGAGACACAAGGCTGGACACAGAATGCTGGCAAAGACACTGTTCTTGGAAAGCTCACAGTAGAAACTAAAGAATATGCAAATATGATATTTTTCCCATACCTCCCAGTAATGAGAGTTTGAGCATTCAAATTAGAGCTCAAAGAAATATGAAACATAACTAAAGTATAAGAGCACAGAATAAGAATATGAAACCCTAAAAGTGGTGATGAGGCCAAATTGAGCCAGGGGAGTAAAATGCATTTAGGAAATAGTAGAGTAAGAGAAAGCAATAACAACTTAAGTCTATTTTATTTAGAAGAAATTGAGTTGGGGTACCTGGCTGGGTCAGTTGGTAGAGCCTGAACCTCTTGATCTTGGGATCATGAGTTCAAGCCCACATTGGGCCTAGAGCTTACTTACTACTACTACTAATAATAATAATAAAAAGAAAAGAAATTGAGTTGAAGTTTTTGTAAATGTCCTTGGGTTCTTCAGTCATAGGCAAGAAATTACATCTGCGTTTGTTTGCATGGATATATTTTACATACTAAAGACGTATGTGGGGGCACCGGGGTGGCTCAGTGAGTTAAAGCCTCTGCGTTCGGCCCAGGTCATGGTCTCGGGGTCCTGGGATCGAGCCCTGCATCGGGCCTCTCTGCTCAGCAGAGAGCCTGCTTCCCTTCCTCTCTCTGCCTGCCTCTCTGCCTACTTGTGATCTCTCTGTGTCAAATAAATAAATAAAATCTTTAAAAAAAATAAAATAAAAAAATAAAGACGTATGTGTGTATCTTTCACAATAAAGTATCAATCATAATCAAATAGCATAGTGAATATATAAATATATGAAAGTGAAAACTGCAAGTTACATATGTATAAACACAATACATATATATGTATGTGTATATACATATATACACACACACACACAAATATATATATTTATAAACAAAGGTGTCTAATCCTGATTTATAGTTTCTAATATTAGGATGCAATCCTAAAGTATACTTTAGTGTATCCAAACTATATATGATGAAAATATAAAGTATAAAAGGACAAAGTGTTAAAAGAAGCATGGATAAAGAAATCACTCTATCAGTTAATCATTTATACAAAAAAAAAAAAAAAAAAAAAAAAAAAAAAAAGAAAAAAGGGTCAAAAAAAGGAAAGAAAAAAAAAAAACTCCAGCAGTTAATCATTTATAAAAAAAAAAAAAAAAAGAAAAGAAAAAGAAAAAGAAACATGTGTCTCTAAAAGGAACTCAGAGTAAAAACTTCCAGCCTGGCCATTCTTGATTTAAGACATTTAGGAGAAAATTTTGATGTTCAAAAAGTTGAAAGAATTTAATTATCTTTTGTAGGATAGACAAAGTGAATCTGTCACCTAGATCAGCTTCAAATAGGTATTTATACTAGAATCTATCATTAATGTGAGAATATTCAATAAAATATTCCATTTGCTGTTAGTTAAAGATAGATTTTACATTCATATATCCATTGTTAAAAATGTATATCTTAGAAAATATATAGCATATAGTTGCTCAGTAAGCAAAAGTAAACTAATTAGAAATTAAAATATGTATGTTGGTTAACAAACAAATTTGTAGGGGGTATTAAGTAACTTTTTCCACTTAAAATTTAATACAATTATTTTTATGAATTCATTGCCTGTTGAAATATCTGTATTCTGATGGCTATTGATTTATCATGCTCATGTCAGTTCTCTGCCTTTAGTAAAATACAAATTTACTGATTCTATTAATGTTTATTACAAAATTTATATTTTATATTGTAATAACTAATTGGGTCACTCACTCAAAATTATTTATCTATTTATATACGTATATCTTTAAAAGATTTTATTTATTTGACAGAGACAGACATAGTGAGAGAGGGAACACAAACGGGGGAGTGGGAGAGAGAGAAGCAATCTTCTCAGTAAGCAGGGAGCCCAGTGCGGTCTTGATCCCAGAACCCTGGGATCATGACCCGTGCCGAAGGCAGACATTCAATGACTGAGCCACCCAGGTGCCCCCAAAAATATTTATTTAGAGTCAAGTACATGTAGGTACTGTACAACTAACAGAAATATAGATAGTCCCTGCTCCTGCTGTCTTCCTTTTATCTGGAATAAAATTCAGGAGCTTCCAATTTCTTTAAAATAGATTGCAATTTTATAATGTCAGATTCATTATTTTTAGGTTAGAATTTTACTATTTACACAAATTTATGATTTTACAGAACATCTGAAAATTGGGAGTGATTATAAAATTGAGACCACGAAAATATAACCAAGAAGCCCCCGAGATACGCTGTACTAAAAGATGTTGATCTCTGGGATTAAGAGACAAAGTTGTTCTATGATTTAATACAATATTGGCAAGGTAAACTAGCTAATAAGATATCCTTTATATTTTTCCTAAGCAGTATGCAAAAGGAGAGCAAAGATTTATTAATATTGTTGAGGAGGAAGACTTTTTCTGCTGTATGGTCCTTCTGGCTGGATTTAGATTCAAATCAATAAGAGACAGATTAATAGGAAAAGTCAGGTTTAATAGGTATACATATGGGGAATCCATACAAATGTGAAATTTCAAACACTGAGGCAAAATGAAGCTTCCCTGAGCCAAGGAAAGGGGCAAGACCTGAGGATACAAAGGGGAGAAGTGTCCTTACCAAGAAGGTGAAAGGAGATATATGGAAAAACAAAATTGTTCTATTATGCAGACAATTCCTTTAGTAAAGGGGGCCTCTATTAATAGCTCTCTTCTTGTCCTAGACTATCTTTATAAATGTAGGCAGTTATGCGAGAGGCAGAGAGCATTTTATTACTTTTAACTTGAAATAATCTTTGCGCCAGAGTGGCACATTTTGGGATGTCTTGTCCTGCACGCTTTCAGTATCCTCTTTTTTGGTGTGAGATGATATAAAAGAAAACTGAGGGTTTGTTGGAAGAGGTATCTGTGAGAATGAGGGAGGATTTTGTCGAGTAGAGATCACAGAAAATATGAAATAACATTCATTAAGTATTATTGAGTGAGTGCCAGGAAATGGTCTAAAAAATTTACACATATATATTAATAAATTCTAGAACATCTCTATGATTTAAGTGTTATTATCCTTCCACTTTACCAATATGAAAATTGAGGCACAGAATGTATACTTGTCAAAAATCCCACAGAATTCAAGTCAGAGCTAGGACTTAAATCAATGTTCCAGCTATCAAATTTTCTCTTCATACAATTCTGTAATAACCCTTAGATTTGAATCTGTTTCTCAGATCCCAGAAGGAGTGCCAAGAGAGAACATTCTCAGCATATTGCCTTATAGGCACACAGTCAATAAATAGTTGAATCATGCATCATACAAAAATTACTCTAACTGACCTCTAAAGTTCCTTCCAGTTTCAGCATTAGATGATTCTATGAATGTTAAATTAATGTATTTCGCTGGGCCTAGAACCAAGTAGCACTGAGGAGTTGCAATGTGGAAGAGATCAGTAAGTTCTTGCTCTGTTGAGAGCAAAATGTGTTCGAGAGGGTCCCTCTCCAAGCAGGAAAGTCCAAGGACTGAGACCTGCACCCACAATCACATACCTGTCATTGGAACCCACATAACCAAAGGGTACCACTTACAGCTCAGTCTCTGCTCTCTGAATCTAGTTTTCACAGCTCACTACCTTACTGGGTGAACAAAACAATTTTTCTTTTCCCTTTAGCTAACTAATTTGTCACTATCTCAAGCTTTATGAGAGACTAAATTATTGAAATTTCTAAGCTTAGAATTTATGGCAGGGTCTGCTTATTCTAAAGGGATTATTTGAACAATGCTGGGACCCATTGCTAAATATAAGACATGGATTCATCTTATAGCTTTATAGTAGACACCTATATTTAAGTAATAGGATGACATATATCGATATTATTGTGAGAATAATTGTCGTTATTTAAAACCATATGTATCTGTATTTATATATGTGTCTCTTTATATTAGAGATACAGAGATAGATACATCTGAGGAATATAGACATTGTAGGCATTCTGAACTTTAAGTACATCTGTGTTCATGATAACTTCTCTCTGATGTAGAAAAGTTTGGGTGCTTATTTTATAAGGAAACAGTAATAAGAATACTGTAAAATAGTAAATATACACTTCTTTAAAATATGAACAGAATATTGAATGAACACAACTGTGCCTTTGCCAAAAACCTCTTAAGCAATAATTCTAGACTTAGATAATACCTTATTGAATTTGGGGCACCTGGGTAGCTCAGTCGCTGGAGCATCTGACTCTTGGTTTTGGCTTAGGTCATGCTCTCAGAGTTCTGAGATGGAGCCCCATGTCTGGCTCTGCGCTCAGCAGAAAGTCTGCTTGAGATTCTCTCTCTCCTTGTCCCACCCCTCTGCCCCTCCCCACTGCTTGCACTCTCTCTCAGTCTCTGAAGTAAATAAATAAATTAAAAAAAAAATACCTTATTGAATTTAATGACCAGGATTTATATATTTTTTTTAAGATTTTACTTATTTATTTGACAGGTAGAGATCACAAGTAGGCAGAGAGGGGAGGGGAGAAGCAGGCTCCCTGCCAAGCAGAGAGCCCGATGCGGGACTCAATCCCAGGACCCTGGGATCATGACCCAAGCTGAACGCAGCTGCTTAACCCACTGAGCCACCCAGGCATCCCTAGAATTTTTTTTTAAAAGTAAGTGCTTTTATTAAAAGGTGATGCATCAAATGAATCAGCTTTAGTCTAGTGACTCTAATAATTAAATTTAACTATTCCTCCCACCAAAATTCTCATTGTATGGTTCAAGAACTGCCTTCAGAATCAAACGAGAGAATCAGTAAAGAGCAGCCTGCCCTGGGCAAACAGTAGAAAGAAGTCTACCATTCTTGGTTTTCAGAAAGAGTCATGATGTTTCATAAGTCTGTGTATTTGTTTCTGTTGCTCTCTGCATAGGCCACTTAATCTGGGTCACTCTTGATCGTCTTCCTGAAACTGTGGCGAAGATCTTCTCCTATAGGAAGGTTTTCCTGAACTACCAGCAGGGATCATGTGTCCCTTCCTTCTGCCACTGGGACTTGACCCATTCCTCTGTCATACCACTTAGCATATTAGATTGCAAGAATTTATTTGCCCACTAAACTAAACTAAACTATGGTATCTTCAAGAACAGAGACCAATTCTTTTGTCTTTGAAGGATAGGAAAATATTTCATAACTAAATTTAGTTATTCTTTGATGTTAAAATTATAGCCCCTCTGTTTTAATCAGGCTATAGCCAATGTTGTCTCAGAGTAAAATATAAAAGTAAATTATAAAGTTGAGAAGAGTGTACTAAAGGACCTACCTATCTAAGATGCACAGAAATTTCTTTGGCTGTTTATTCTTAATCTTCTGAAATTCTCTTTCTGCTGACGTTTAATTTAAAATGATTCACTTCATATTTTACTGCACAAAGGGATACTTGACCCAGTCTAAAGATATATCCCAGATCTGTGATTATTCTTTATGATGAAAATGTCGGTGTGATTGTGTCTGGTAATGATCAAGTATGTATATTTTATTCTATCCCCCAAATTATAGATCTGGTATTTTTCTAGCTATTTCCTTAAAACTCCATTTCTTTAAATTGCAAAGCTACAGATTTTGTTATCTCATTTGAATTATGTTGAATAACTGGTCTGTATGGTTTAGTTTTATCTACTGTTTTACCTAATATAGAAACAGCTTCCTCATAACTGTGTGCTTCAGAGGTAAGCACAGGTAAGCCGCTGCTCTTATTACAGTGTAATCCTAAATTGCATGAAGCTCATCAATGTCTCAGTAGTTTCCTTTTTATTAAATCATTATTTAAAAAATCTTTCAGATATACTGAATACATAACCAATAAAGTAATATTTGCTGGTGACTTCATCTTGTTACTACACTCCCGAGTTACCTTTAAAAACTGCAATTTTTGGAAGGTCAGTACTGTAATAATAATCCTTGCAAGTCTTTGAGCAGGCACAGACCAGCATTCAAATGTGCTGATGAAAAACATCACCTTATGTGTTTTCCCCCTGAAACTCACTGTAAAACACACATCTGTTGCTTGCATCACATTCTTCTAGCCCTTGTCTGATTTCAGCCTCCATTGTGATGAGAAATGTCATGTAAGTCAGACTCATCATGGGCTGCTATTACCCAAATTAAGCACGTTGGATCTTTTAGCTTTCTACCCTTGCAAAACCAGCTTGATTTAGCCACAGGAGCACTGATAAGTAAAAGTGAGATAGTGGTTTGCTCTGGAAGACAATCCTCAAACAGTGGAGGAAAGGGGTTTTTGGTTAAGGACTTTATCTTCTCTTATTTGAGAGAGACCATTCTCCCTCTTCAGGTGTCCAAGTCTGTGCCTGTCTCTGGAGTCTTAAGTCATTGCCCTTGATAAACACCCCCTTATTCTGGACTCTTCCCTTTCTCTTCTGATACATCTCTTTTTCTCACTCTTGCACCTAAGTCCTTACTTCAGGATCTATTTTAAGGGAACCTAAACTAAGATAATGGCTCCAGGGGTGCAATACAAGATAGTCTTGTTCGAAATCCATCATTAGGTGGCAATGCTAAGTGAATAGTGGGAGATGACACTCCTTTAATTCTTGCCAAACAAACTCATCCCTGCTGTGTACTTCACAACTTGGTTAGTTCAATGGCATACATGTTGAAACAGAAGTAAAGCTGTTCACGTAGAAAACACTTGGCCCTGCCTACAAAATTAGGAGCCAAACATTTAAATTCTTCAAGCAAAATAACAGTGATAACACCTGCACTTAAGCATATGGATCTGGTTTCAGTCCATTCATGAGGAATCTGTACTTCTAGCCATGAACAAGTATGTCAGTCTCGAGTTCTTTTCTTGACCCTAGAAAAATTCAGAGACAATTGATACGAGGAATATTTAGTCCTGAAAAGACTTACTAATAGTCTCCAGTCCCAGAAATCTAATTTTGTAAATGTCAGATTCATTATTTATCCTGAATTCATTCTCCTGAGATTGGAGAATCCAAAAGTACATACTTCAAATCCATTTTTGGTACCTCTTAGAAATAGGTTCTATAAACCATGAGTTGGCATGACTAATTTTATCCCTGGGATTCATTAAAAAAAAAAAATTAGAAAATAAAGTGACCACGTGGAAACCCTGAATTCATCTTTTGTATAACTGCTATGAAAGATAGGATATTTCTTATTACCCAATAGTCCTTATGTGAACATCGACAAGAAAAATTAGAACTTAGTGTAGATAAAAATTTGATCAACTGTGTTGATAAACTGGCAACTTTTCATTCATAAATAAAATTTTAGTATACTTTTTCTTTTTTTTTCTCTTTTTGTATTTCTGTTGTTGAAAACTGACCTCTGTGCTTGGGAGCCAAGATATAATGTGAAGACAGACTTGGGATAAAGGGGAACAATAGCTTTCTTGCTTTGCTGAGCAAAGGAGGTTGCAGCAGGGTATGGCCTTCAAAACCTGCAAGCCTGCTGGGAGGAAGGAGCTGGGAGTTTCATAGGGAAATCTAGGATCCTAGCTGATTTTAGTAGGAATTGTGTACTTGCTACCATCTTGCTTAGTTGTTTTCAGGGTGGTACCAGGTTCCTGAAACAAAAGACTAAGAAGAAAGAAGGGGAGGTTTGTAGAAGAGAGGGGAAAAGGTTACCTTAAAATCAAGCTTCACTGAAGCATTAGTGTAGCCATTTTTATTTTTGTCCAATTTTCTGCTTCTAAGCAGTTTCATTTCCTAACAGGCAATTCAGAAATAAATTTTTACCCTACTGATCATTTTCTTTAGATTACATGTTTGGTTTAAATGCATACTACTCATGATGCAGAACTGTTTTCTTTGTTTTAATGGTGCTCTTTTTAATGTCATGTTAAACAATTATTGGACTAATGGGTAGTCAGGAGAAGAACAAAAATGTGTTCTGGGCACCTGGGTGGCTCAGTGGGTTAAAGCCTCTGCCTTCGGCTCAGGTCATGATCCCAGGGTCTGGGGATAGAGCCCCGCATCAGGCTCTCTGCTCAGCAGGAGCCTGCTTCCTCCTCTCTCTCTGCCTGCCTCTCTGCTTACTTGTGATCTCTCTCTGTCTAATAGATAAATAAAATCTTTAAAAAAAATGTGTTCAAGTTTATCCTTCTATTTCATTAGCAAAACATAAGATCTGAAGAGTGCTTCTTTTTTTTTCCTCACATTTATGTTTAGAAAACACAGTTTGCTAAGGATGTAATGAATTTTAAACTCCCTCATTGGGATTATATTAAAAAAAAAAAAATCAACGAATGTGTTCCCTCCCTCCGCAGCATTTTGCACGTGATTGTAATAAAATAGGAAGGGCTGAGAGTGATTGTAAATTCCAATCCAAAGTTTAGAAAGTGTTTGGGGCACCTGGCTGGCTCAGTGGGTGGAACATGTGACTCTTGATTTCTGGGTTGTGAGTTTGAGTCCCATGCTGAGTGTAGAGATTACTTTACTTAAATAAAATCTTAAAATAAATGGATGAAGGAAGGAAGGAAGTTTAGAAAGTGTCTTAAATGTCCTTTATATAAATCAAGTGATGAAATACCATGATCTAGCCTTATGAGTTTTTTCCTGCTAATCCACGAGTAATTTCTTTAATCCCTCTTTTATTTTATCAGATTCTTAGGGAAAATATAAAATCTAAAGCAACATGGTCTGTCTTACTCTCTTTCATCTAATGACCCTGTTTAGTTTCCTAACATTCTGAGAGAATACTAAATGACTGCTCATGGTGATAGGATTCATGATAACAATATTGGATATGGCTTTTGATGTGTGTGTGGGGAAGCTTTGTAATTTTAAATGAAATCATCAATCCTATAGTAGCATGGCTGAAGAGCAAAGAACACTCATAAAAAAACAGTAATATCTTTGTTAATCTTCAGAATATTATTTCCAGACAGCCAAATGATATATTTTTACTTTAACTCTGCTTTTATCCTTGTTGTTATAATGGGTATAATATATGGGCCGATGGACCTCCATTTTCTACATATGAGAAAAATTTTGTTGCTGATTTAATCGTACAAAAATGCATACATGTTATTAGCTTGGTCCCCCCCCCCCC